>JAPYZJ010005790.1:0-10977 GCA_030522765.1 Ophioninae sp. B BG-2022a
ACAAGAATGCAATTATTTGGTAAAAATGAAAAAAAAACTGTGAAGTTTTTAAAGACGATGCCTGACACATGCACCGAGCGTAATTCCGGTCAATGCCAAAAGATGGCGTTGAATTTCGCTCATACTCGCGTACTCTTATCCAATAGTACTTGTAAGAGTACGCAATTCCAACTTCTGATTATTTTTGTTATTTTGAATGATATTTTTAAATTTGTTTTTTTTTTATGTTACTTTATGAAAGATGTTTAAATTGCAAACGCTATAAATGCTTATTTGATTTCCTAGACTTCATATTTATTTTTTTAGAATATTTTGAATCTTAAGTGCGTACTCCTAGATCAGATTACTCTACATTCCTACACTGAGAAAAAAAATTCAGTTTGAATTACTCTTAATGTTTCATTTTTCTACAATTATTTACAACAATATTTTACAATTATTTACAGTTATTATTTAATAATTTAATGGCTTCAGTGATCCTGAAACAATTATCTGTAAAAAAAAAATGTTAAATGACCGAGGTCAGGAAATAGCGAGGAATTCACGAGGATTCGAATGAGGACTCGATAATTCCGATGTCCCCATTATATCCCTACAGGGATACGTTACGATTTGGGGTTTGCCCAAAAAATGTCTGCACGGGAAAAAATTCAGTCGCGTCCCTATCCCGAGTGTTGAAATTATCTTTTCGTCGTTTTATCGGATATTGTGTCTTATCAATGACACAAGTAGCTAAACCGAATTATTCGAAGAGAAGCTTTGCGAAATATCGATCGAAAGAACGCGGCAGTGAAGGTGAATTCGATCGATGCTGAACGAGCGCGGACGAAACGAGTGATTCGTCGCACTGGCTACGTACGAGTGTTTTAATATTGTCCGAAAGCGAGTAGAATAGGTCGCACGAGTCAGCGACGACGCTTCGATGACTCGTTGATAACGTTATCATCGAATATTCAGTTCGGCCGAGCACTCGAGTCTAACGCAGTGGCTCCTCGCCTAACTGCAGTCGCGCGGTCGTTTAGTCGTGTCAAAGAGTCGAGACTCGACGGTCTGACAAAACTCGGCTCCGACTAAAATTAAGGTATTGCTCGATGGATCGAAAAAATCACTCAAATTCGTGAAAACTCGAGGACTTATGGTTCCCGATAGAATAATTATACACGAATTCTTGTATTATCTTTCAGTAAATAATTAAATTGTTATAAACATTTATTCTCAATGTTTAAATAAATGTAAACATTTATTTTCAATGTTTAAATAAATATAAACATTTATTCTGAATCTATAAATACATATAAACATTTATTCTCAATGTTTAAATAAATATAAACATTTATTTTCAATGTTTAAATAAATATAAACATTTATTCTCAATCTATAAATACATATAAACATTTATTCTCAATGTTTAAATAAATATAAACATTTATTCTCAATGTTTAAATAAATATAAACATTTATTTTCAATGTTTAACCAAATATAAAAATTTATTCTCAATGTTTAAATAAATATAAAAATATTTAATATTCAACGATAAACACATGGATTACATCAATTAATAAATCATATTGCATTTTTCTAAAATGTGAAATTTTAATTTACCATCCCACATTCCTGGATCATCAAGATATCTTTCATATAAATAGACCGTGTAGTCGCGTTTGACAGTTAAATAAAAAAACAGTGGAGAATTTTTTTGAACGATGAATTAATCAATTATCATTAAAAACCCCTTATCTATTGAGTTCGTTGGGATAATTATAAATAATAACAAGACGATTCGAACGTATTAATTGCGTTAAAAAATGAGGAACATTTTTTTGTTGAATAATTTTAAGAAACGTACAGTCATTGACAAAACCTCAGTCAACCACTTAATTTAATGTTCGTTGTTAAATTATTTATTTGTTATTCGTTGTATTTATGATTTATTGTTTATAATTCGTTATAAAATGGCAAAGATATACGATTCGATTCAGGCTCGTAAATTTCCAACATTTTCACGTTGTCCCACCGTATATCCAAAGATAGACCGTAACGATTAAGCGATTACTCGTCACGAAATATTAATATCGACGATTTTTATTTAACAATATTAACAAGTTTTCTTTTTGATTCTAGAATGAGTCTCTCGTGCTGGGATAAATTGTCTCTGGTGGTGATTGCGGCGATCGGTCTTAGAATAGTGATACGAGCTAGTGTATTAGCATGGAAGAAAATAATCGCGCCATCGCTGGGCTTGGGAATAGACGTTGCGAGCCAGGGAAAATGGGCGATCGTTACCGGTTCTACGGACGGCCTGGGCAAAGCTTTTGCACACGCTTTGGCTTCTCACGGCTTGGATATTGTTCTCGTATCGAGATCTCAAGAAAAATTGGAAACAGTCGCCGCTGAAATTAAGCAGACTTACGGGGTTGCGACTCGAATAATCGAAGCTGACTTGACCGAGGGTCAACCCGTTTATTCGAAAATTGCCAAAGTCATCGAGGAACTCGAGGTATTCGAAGCATTTTTTTCCACTCCCTTGAAACTTCCTTCTCTTGAAATTGTTTATCAAAGTTTCAGTCCGGCAGTTAATATCAATCAAAAATCAAATAAAATCAAAATCAAAATAAATATATATATACAGGGTAGCCGGTCAATTGACGTCATAAAAAAAATTTAGATCCAGCATGTCGTGGAGTATCCGAATCATCCCCATGTATATTCCGCAATTTTTTATAGTTTAGGAGTTATGATTTTTTTTTTCGATTTTTTGACGAATTTCGACATGACCAGTTCTAAAAAATTCTGAAAGAAAAAGCAACAGACTTTTCAGAGTCTTTTTTTGTTGTAACTAAATTCTTATGAGTTGCATTTTTTATGCATGAAATAATCAGCTTCGTAACTTTGATGAAAGTTATGAAAATGTTGGTCTAAAGTTAAAAATTTACATTTCGTAAATTATGACTTAAATTTTCAACTTTAAATGAAAAATCCAAACCGGTGACATAATGATTTAAGACTCTGAAAAGTCTCTTGCTTTTTCTTTTAAAATTTTTTAGAACTGGTCATGTCGAAATTTCTCAAAAAATCGAAAAAAAAATCAACTCCTAAACTATAAAAAATTACGGAATATACATGGGGATGATTCCGGATGTACATTTTTTTTTTGACGTCAATTGACCGGCCACCCTGTATATATTTTATATCGATAAAAAAATATCAATATCAATCAAATATTGAATATTTGTTTTTTTTTTGATGACGCAAAGATTGGTATATTGGTGAATAATGCTGGCTCGAGTTACGATCATCCGGAGCTTTTCACCCACGTGACGGAAGAAACGATAGCGAGGATACTTCAATTGAACGTAGCGGCCGTGACGGGTGTAGCGCGTGCCGTATTGCCCGGTATGATGGAACGAAGGAAGGGAATCGTCGTAAACATAAGTTCCATGTCAGGCGCTATACCGAGTCCCTACCTCTCGGTTTATGCAGCCAGCAAAGCTTACGTTGCAAAATTGAGTGCCGACCTCGCTGCCGAAGCTGCACCACGCGGAGTCACTGTTCAGTGCATACTTCCGGGTCCGGTTGCAACCAAAATGTCCAAAATCAAGTAAATACCTTTTTCTTAATTTCCCTTCTCAAGTTTATTATTATTTTATATTTGTACAAAAATAACGTCTAAACAAATATTTCGCTGATTAATTAATTGTTCAAATGAATCTTTAATTATTTTATATATCGATTCTCCAACTGGAGAACGCGGACTGTTTATTTAATAATTGACACAATCTCTCGTTTTATCGTAAATCTTGATAATCAAATATTTTGTGAAAATTGAGTTTCATTGAGTTTGTGATAAGATTATCACAAACCCAAACAAATCCAATTATCGTTAGCTCTTCTCGTACTTTTGTAATATTTATCCGTTTTGTGGTTGATTAACAGAAAGCCAACTTGGATGGCACCAACTGCCGAGAAATTCGTCAAGGCATCGCTGAAGACAATTGGGATCGAATCAACGACTACGGGATATCCGCCACATTTATTGATCCTTGGTTTCGTCGATGCGTTACGTTGCATTTGCGAGAAAGGAGCGATCTGGCTGGTCGCGAAAACAATGTTGAACATACGTGGTCGTGCGCTTCGTAAAAAAACGTTATCCCAGGAAGGCAAAAATGGCATGGGTTTTGATGGCCCGGCGGTTGGTGATGGAAGTTGAGAGAAAACTTTTTCCAAAATTCCCATGTTTTTTTCTTCATTTTTGGGAAACTCAAAAAATCCAGAAAATCCTTGTGAAAAAATGATAAGATAGAAAGGAAAGAGTGATGATGATGATGATGATTTATTTATTTATACTTTGGTCGAAGCCTTGAGCCAATATCATACACATAAAGATATGTTTATAAAATAAAATCGAAACGAAAGTTAATTTAAAAAAAAACACACACAAAAAGTCTAAAAACGAAATAAGACACGACGAGACAATGGATGATGAAATCTGCGAACATATCTGTGAACCAAAGACGATACTGACATACAGGGTGTCCGGTAATGAATGGATAACCTTGAAATGTCTTATAGTATAACTTATGGCCTTTCAGAAAAAAAAATACGAAACAAATTATATCATAAGTAGTACCTAAGTTATGACTTTTTTTAAAGAGTCTATTTTTTATCCTTATTTCACTTTTATGAACTCGACGATCAGAAATGAACGAATAAAACAACAAAAAACCGATGGAATCGATTCATTTCTGATCGTAGTCTTCATAAAAGTGAAATAAGGTAAAAAAATTAGACTTTAACAAAAATCGTAACTTTGGTACTATTTATGATATATTTTTTTTCGTATTTTTTTTCTGAATGGGCATAAGATATACTATAACACATTTCAAGGTTATCCATTCATTACCGGACACCCTGTATATATGGGCGAGAGAGGGAGAGAGACACGGTAATTTACTTTGATTCTCATCGTATTTCATGCAAGGAAAATGCGATGCGCTTTGAGCGGGGATCAAAGTTCATCGAGGTTGGGTAATAGTCCTTTCACGATCATCATTGATTATGCATTATGTGGTATGCTTTATTGATAGCTGAATTTCCTCTCCTCGAGTCTTCTCCGCTGAACTTGCAAATGTCGCCGATTCCGGTGACCGGAAGTTCGATGTTCACATATTTTAATGCCAGCGATGAGTCGTCGTTTATTTCGTCGTTCCACATTTTATAGTCCAATCAACATACGGGGGTAATAGGATACGACGATTTTGCGTTTTAACAGGAGTTTTGGATTGAAATTTCGTCGTCGCCGATATCAATCGATTTATCGCGTTAAAGAAAAACGGAATTTCGTTGAGTCGTACAGGATGGATTGAAATTTTTTCGATGGGGTTTTTTTTTGAGATTTAATCACAGGAATTATTATCGCAATGCTCGGGAGAAAACGTAATTACATTTGATTGCAGTTTTTAATTGCGTCGAGGTAAGTACAATGTAAATTCAACGAACATGCCTGTTTTTATTTATTTATTTGAATAATTGTCCAAAATTGATTTCTCAAACTCTGTCGAATTGATTTTCGCGGATTTCTAATCAGAACGCTAAAAGACGATTTTGGAAAAAGATTTTCTCAGCGTGGAGTTGTCGAAGAAACATCAGGAGTGAAGTGATAAAAAAGACTATTCGTTGTATTCTGACGATGAATATTTTGACCCTTTGCCGTTTGTCGATGTAATTTACTTTAATTTATTTTTATTTCGCTTATCTGAACAATCATACATTGTTATCTCGTGACTCGACCGAAACCCTTGAATCACGAAGAAATTCATGAATTTTCGAATGAACTATTTGGACAATGGATTCGTGGGTTTAAGGGTACTTATGACACTTGGATGTGAAACACCGTTTGACGCGTCCGTGCTTTTCGAGCGTCCACCGGAGTCTAAAAAGTGATAAAAAAAAAAATAAATACGTTAAAGAAACGAAAGTTATAAAATGAAAAGTTTTACCACTTACGCACCAAAATTTTTACAAATTTTCATCGGCTCGAGTCCGGCGCAATGCTAATACAAGGAACTTGCTGACGCCTGATGATTCTTTGTCCGCGTTCGAAAACTTCGCTCCTGAAACAACACAGATCTGAGCTTTTCTGTTCTGATTTTTAATTTTATATTATAATTATTGAACGTCGACACGAGCACTGATTATTTCGACTTTTCTCTTCATCACTTTCGGATTTTCACTCTACGCTTAAACGTTTCGAATTTTCATTTCCAGTTTTGGCTTTTGTTTGTCTTAAAGGATCACCAGGCGTCAGCAACGGAAAAATCGAGTTTTTCGATTTGACATTTTCTTTTGACGAGTGCGATCGTTAACGATTTATGGGAAATTGTTAACGATTACCTACTAATTATAAATATTCACGGATTTCTTGAAATCTGTGAAGGAATTAAACGATCAAGGTGGTGAAATGAGTTTCGAATATGGTACTCGAATTTTCTCCTCCCATCCGAGTTGTGACCGCAGCCTACGTTTTATTTTCTACAATTTCCATGGCGACTTCAACATGGTAAGAGGTTCAACTTTTTTTTCCTCATTGATACAAGAATGTGAGATCGGAGCTTTTCGTGTATCGATTTTACACAACCTGGTGAAATGTTAAATTTTGAAAAGTCGTTCAGGAAATCCGGGCGTATCTGGGTCGTTGCTCTTTTTAACCTACAATAAAACGACGTTTTTCTGTCTTTTTTTTGGTTTTTGAATTACACATAATTGTGACTTCTGTGGGAATAAAAAAAAAGTTGCTTCTGTGTTTTCATAAGGACTAATTAAAGTTTCCTTTCCGGCTAATAAAAATCCTTTTTTAACGTCGATTTTTTTAAAATAGTTTGACAGAGTGGCCTTTTTCTGTGGAGACCACATTTTGGTTTACCACTCTGTCACGGCATTCTACGGAAAATAAACGTATAAAATATGCCCGTTAGAGAAAATGAAAAATTACATAACATTAATAGATAAGAAAATATGAACGTTAAAATATGAACCGTAAATATCAATACTCCAACAAGACGCCAAAATAAAACGAAGGACAGACTATTGTAGGTTAAAAAGAAGAACGTGCAATCTACCATCATGCTCTACCTCACCGACGAGCTGCTATTTCTTCTTGAACTTTCGTCTTTCTTGCTACTTTTATCAAAATTCATCATAATAAATAAAATAAAGGAACGATAAGATAACAGATTCGATACTCTTGATTGACCCAATTACCGGTTTTTCGTTGAACGAGTCTAACGTCCGTTTGTGATCGATCGTTGTTATTGTTGTTGCTGTTGTAAGGTAGAAAGCATCGGCAGCATTCTTCCCGTAGATTAACGGCGTAACTTCCGTAAACTAGTGGATTCGCGCACGAATTCCCAGCCGCCATTAGGAAAAGTGCGTTTTGCAGTCTCGAATCAACTTTCTCCGCGCTCTGACGATCCAGCATGTACCTATGTGTATCAGTAAACTTCTGATATACTTCATAAATCGAACAGTATCGATATATGATTTTTAATTTTTAATTATTTCAACACGTGAGAAATTCTTTGACGTAACCTTCTTCAACTTTGACCTTTTCCTGCTACTTTTCAATACTCGTTTAAGAAAGCAAATTTTTCGATGTTAAATTATATTAGATCAAGTAAAAAGAAATCCATGATTGTTTCCTACAGATGCCTCTAGTTATCTGTACCTCTCATTGGACAAGTCCGATCGACTTTTACCACTTATCGCTATTTTTGATTTTTTTTTTTTTTTGGTATAAAGTTCCAACTCAAGCTCACCACAGAAGCATGACCACGTAAGGAGTCCAGCATAAAATGAAAACAGCAACGATGGTTATCGTCATTCTCAGGGTTCGACTTCTTGCTCTCTCGATACTGCTCATGTCTGATCTTCTCAGTCGCATTCTACTTCCTCCGCAACTCGCAGCGCTGCTTGGCAAAGTTCCGTTGCTGTTTGATCGTGTTATTACTGTGAATAAGCAATCATAGACAATAGAATGATCTGAGAGATTTTTCTCTCAGGAAATTGTTTTTTCAAGTTTTTGGGAAACTTTTGAATTTGACAAAATTGGATGGAAAGTTTTATTCGTATGAATAATAATTATGTGCAAAAAGCAGCTGCACTGAGCCATCCTATCAATAATGAATGAGTAGCTCGGTGCAACATTTCGAGTGGTAAATTGTCAACATTAATCGTACTGTTTCATTAATTTTACTCGTAACATTTTTAACTGATCATTTCACTAGTTGAAAGTTAATCTCCTGTATCCGCTCTTAACGGTCTTTTTATTCTCTGATTTTCCGGTATATACCTTTTTACTCAAGGTACACTACCGTTAAAAAGTTTGGATACACCAGTCGATATTTTTTCCCACACTTAAAGTTTGATAACAAAAAAAAAATATTTTAAAATCCAAAGCGGCGTTTTAAAGAAGATATATCAGGCTTTAGTTTACAAACTCAGAAAATCTTGAAAGGGAACGCAGAAGCTCTATATTGCTCTTTTAAAAAAATTTTTGCGATTTTTTTTTGAGAGTTATTTCATTTTTTCCTAAAAACGACAAATTTTGCAAAATTCAAAATAACCCAAGAACAATAGGTTTTAAGAGAAAATGTTAGGGATACAAAAAACTGCGTATTTTCACAATAAATCGCCTGGAATTTTTCAGAATTTTTCTCTGACATTTCGAGATTTTTTTTCGAGTATTTTTTTCGAAATTTAGGTACGAGTCGAATGTTTTTCTTTCAGGCCTAAAAAATATTTTAAGGCACTTGAAACATTAAATATTACCCTAAACCTACCTACCTTACATTAGCTTAAAACATTTTATCGACCTCAAGGAAAAAAATTTGGCTCGTAAAATTCGAAAAAAGTACTCGAAGAAAAAAATGCCAGAGAAAAATTATGAAAAAATTCCAGGCGATTTATTATGAAAATACGCAGTTTTCATATTCCTAACATTATCTCTTAAAACCTATCGTTCTTGGGTTATTTTGAATTTTGCAAAATTTGTGGTTTTTAGCAAAAAAATGAAATAACTCTCAAAAAAAAATCGCAAAAAATTTAAAAAAATACCAATATAGAGCTTCTGTGATCCCTTTCAAGTTTTTCTGAGTAAAAAAAAAACAAAAAATTTTTCTTAGAATCGTCGCCGGATTCGCGATGGTCGAAAAAAGGCCTAAATCCGGCCACGTACCAAAGTCCATACCGGGTAGAAAAAAAATTGAAAAAAATATTTAAATAGAGTAAACTGAAGCCTGATATATTTTCTTTGAAACGCCGCTTTGGATTTTAGAAAATCTTTTTTTTGGCAGAGTTATCAAACTTTAAGTGCGAGAAAAAATATCGACTGGTGTACCCAAACTTTTGAGCGGAAGTGTGTGTACACGAAAGCCTCAGAAAAAACCACCTATTCACCAGCTACTCTCACTAATTTCACCTCAAACATTGTAAAGTTATTATTCCACGAATTCGAGCGTAAAAATCCTAAAGCTGTCGTTTTACTGATTAAACTCATGACTGAAATTGGTACAATTTTCAGGTGTACGATCAAAATGATAAATAACTTTAATGAAGCAACACCCACGTTTGTACGATAATGTTTGTAACGTCTACTTACTTTGGTCGTTACTCTCGCGACTTCGGCTGTTAATTTCGCACAATATTTTAGTATACGCCCAGCATATTATCACGAGAGGTATGAAGTACATAGCGAGAACGCAAAATATCATATACGAGCCCTCGTCGACTCCCGAGTTGAACGCGACACACTGCTTGTAATCTGGGAACTCTGGATGCGTCGAAACTTGGAATATGAAGCACTGCAATTATAATTTTGTTTATTGTTACGAAAACTGGCTGAATGAATTTTTAATTTCGAGTTTGACGTTTGAGCTTCACGAAACTAGTTGAAAATGTTCTCTACTCGTTATAGCTTCATTAGTAAAAGCGCTTTATCTGATACAGACATTTTAATGAGGGTTGTATTATGCCTGATCAGTAGACACGCAAGAGACAAGAGTTTCAATGATAAAATGTTCCTATTTGGAACGGACATTTGTTCAGCTAATTATGAAATTAAGCAACATTTTAGAATATTTATAAAGTTATTTAAAAAAATGTGTGATTAAGAAAATTCCGAACAATAACGGTGTTAATCCTTTATGGTGCAAAGTCGTTAAATTTGTTGATTTTATAGATACTGGGTGGCCAATAGGATATTAACGGAAATAATAATTTTTAAAAGTTATTAAAAATTATATATTTATTATTTTAAAAAAACTATCTGTTGCAGAAATGCAACATTACATCAAGTGTGCTAAAAAATAAGCTTAAAGTTAGGAAATATGAAATTTTTTAAAGCAGTTATTTTGCTTATTATAACACAAGCTAATGCCACATTTTTCAAATATCACTATTTCACTAAAAAATAACTTTTCGTAAACGAATTCAAAGAGCGCGAAGCAGGTTTGTACTCGTTCGTCACTTCAATGAAACATAAATACAAGTGTCCCCATCTAGTAAGCTCGTTTGGTACTAAATCGATAGAATGCTTTGTTGCCGATGTACAACATCGAGTAAAGTCTGTCTATCGTCATTTATTATGTTGTTAGTTCTATTTGAATGGTATGTTGCAGAAGTACAACATGGCTCCATAAAGGGATAATGATAATATTATTTCCTGTCAACCCTCTATATCATGATGTAGACTGTAAGCAACATACCGTTCGACCTACCACTAAATTCATACGATTCATTTTTTGACAGTATATTGCACCGCATACCGTATTCTACAAACAGAAGTAACGAACAGGTACTAAAACTTATCACTAGATGGCGTTACCCGTCACAAATTGAAGTTTTTTCACAAAGTCGTTAGTGGTTTGAACAAGTTCGCGTGTGCTCCGAATTGAAAATTATTTAAAAATAGTTTTTTCGTGTTT
>JAPYZJ010005791.1:0-10977 GCA_030522765.1 Ophioninae sp. B BG-2022a
AAGTGCGTTATATATCAATGCAAAATTTGAATTATCAACCGATTTCTTATTTTGATCCGATTCGCCCTGTGATCCGATTCGCCTCGGTCTACCCTACGCCCACACGATAATTTTTCTTTAAAAAGGGTCGTTCGTTTTTCTCTGGAAAATTTATTTATGGAATTAAAAAAAAAACAACTCAATTATCGTGTACTTAGGAATACAAATCGATCGAGGAGAATTGAATCCATTTGAAGAAACATCGAAGAACTAGTCATCAGGTCGTATCGTTGATGGCTAATGATCTCAAGCATGGACTCATTTTCGACTATCTAATCGACCGACCACTAAGGTCGTTCCTCTGATAACAATCATAATAGGAATAAGCTCGAACGATATTTCGAGCCAATATTAGCTCGCATGTTACCTCCAGTTTTCTTTGTTTTTTTTTTCAGCCCGGAAAAAAAAAGTCGTAAATCGACAAAAAAGTTGAAACCCAAATGGCTAATCAAATATTCGCGTAAAACACTTATTTGAGTAAATTCTACGAGTATTGGATGATTAGATCCAATAAATAGGTAGGTTGCGTATGAAACCGTCCAACATTAGGTGCACCTGTTTGGACTCGTTCCAGCAGGTGCATTCTCCTCCAAGAGACAATGGAATATAAAAGCAGCTTATAGCTTATCAATACTGCAGGAACTCTGTAAAAAAGCTCATCAAGTCCATCCCATACTCGCATACTATAAACGTATCAATTTTCAATCGATAGGTACGGTTTTTCTATTAGGTGTAGTAAAAAAGATAGCCATTATTTTCTGGAGTCAACCAACCTCCAACTGAGTCAACCAATCACAAAACCGTAGCGAAAAAAAATTGTTTAGTACGAAACCTCACGCTTTCTAACGCCATCTAGTGTCACCCGATCGGACTTATACAAAGCGAAATACAGATAACTAAAACCATCTATTGGAAAAATGACGAATATTTTTTTGACTACACTTAAGATATTGGATTGTTTATGAAAGCATCGAATATATACATTGGGTTGCGAATGCAACTGCCCAATATAGATTCGGTTGCATATGAAACCGTCAGACCAAGTCGTTTTTTGATTTCCATCATCTACAGATTCAGGCAGCTTCAGACATAGCCACGGATTAGACAGATGCGAAATTGTAAGCCACTGTCATCGAAGAGAGTTGCAAATAAAAATAAAAAAACTGGAAAGAAAAAAAACATTGACCGAGTGCCGAGATACGTTTGCACTTTTGACGAAATACACGAGGCGAATTATATGTCAAAGCCGAGCACAACTCGTCAATAACTTTAATCTCTTTTATTTCATTTTGCTTTCGAGAATGAGGTGATGCAGTGTGCCAAATTGATGTGTCTCTTTGCCATTGTTAAAAGCAGCGTTTCTTCGCCATTATTAATACCAGTATTCCCCTTTCAGTGTTTACCGAAGAGCTTTCCAATCGCAAATTGTAAACATCGCGACTACGCGGTAATCAACGGTGGCTACTTGTCAAAGTTGTACCAAAAACATGTAGCTACTTCGAGTATCGAACTGAATTACTTTTTACCCCCGAAATAAATTACTTCGAGTACCAAAAATGTATTATCATGAAAACGACAAATGCAATTCATTTAGTTTCCAGAGTAAAGTATTAATCTCTAAAGTATTAATTAATTACTTTGAGTACCGAGCACAAATTACTTTGAATACCGAGTGCAAATTACGCTGAGTAAAATGTTTGCTCGACTGATTAATCCATTCAGATTTTTCATTGATAAGTTATTTGATGAAAAAATTATTTATTAACCGTCCAGTCAATGACCAGGTACCCAGGTATCCATTTCAGCTTTGCAGATAGAATTTATTAATTTTTTCTATAAAAACTGTATAACCGTTTGGATCCCCAAAATTTAAGTATTTCGAAATCCATTTTTTATCACATTTTTTATAATCAATTATTTAATAATACTTATTAACTATCAAACTTGATACCTCCTTCGTAAACGATATTTTTCATTATTTATTCAAAAGTCAAATTACCTCAATACTCTAATAGGTAGTCTCTTTAACGTGTATAAGCCCGACATTCATGCATAATAACTTCAGTGGGTACCTGGGTGCCTGGTTATTGAACGAAGGAGGTATCAAGTTTGATAGTTAATTAACTATTATTAAATAATTAATTCTAAAAAAATTGGAAAAAAATGAGTTTCGAACTATTTAAATTTCGGGGATTCAGACGGTTAAATACTTTTTGGTTCTTGAAGGAAATGAAATGGCCCATATTTGCGAGGACGAAATCGATGTTCTTCTTCACCGATGTTCGTAAACAGGAAGTAGCGCGATGTTAATCTCGATCGTGCATTAGACTGAATTTATCGTGAACGATAATGGCTATTATTAATCGCGAATCGATTTAGCATGCGCGCCACATTCGCCTTTGTCGTAAATACACATAAAACGTTATCTGCCCTATTAGCACTATTTTCTTTTTTTAAAGCGAACGAATAATTCTCGCCCGTACATTTGTCGGCTGGAATCGCGTTCAGCCGTGCACTTTTACGCAATCGCAACTGTCCGTAGATTAGTTGTATTACGACGAAGGAAGGTGTCGGAACACCGCCATGATATTCACGTTTTAATTAGTCTTAATTATATCGCACTAGAAGCCTCGCTGCAATAATTGTCACTGCACACAATTGCCACGTAATACGCTATCATCATCCGATTACTTTGCATTCACCATATATTATTTTAACAGTCCAATTTTCACCCATAATTAAAATAAATTTAACAACATCCAAAAACGTGGAAATTTTGGGTATTGGAATATTAAAAAATCCTGAAATTGTAGAATTTGGGAAATATTGAATATTTAGGTACCTGTTTGAAATTTTGTAATTTCGATTTTTAGGTAATTGCTATATCTCAATGCGTTGTTTGGAAAATAGTGACATCGTGAATTTTAGATAAATGCGAAATATATAATATCTTTTCTAAATTTGGAAAATTCTGATATCATGCATTTCGGGGAAATCCGAGTTTCGAAATTTTGGGAAATTTGATCGTGTCAAGTTGATAAGCTTCAATGTACTTACATAGAGCCCCAAGGCAATTATTGACAGTTCTAGATAACGATATCGAACGGACGTAGGGAATTTTCTAGGAAAATTAGGATCGCGATCTGGAAGAAAATATTAAATTCCACGAATCGTATCAATATCGGCTGTACATCGAAAATCTTTTATCTCTAAGAGTAATAAGCGGTGAGACGAGTACTTCACATATACGATGACTGTACAACACTGAACAGCAAACATTGTAATCATTCTGCGAGCAATGTCAACGACAGACTTTGTAGCTCGAAGACGTAACATTTGCGGTAGCACATTTTTTATTTCTTGAAATAAAGGAAACCTCGATTATTGAAAAAAAGAGACAAAAACTGGAACAAATTCTGGAGCCCAGAATATTGGATTTTCCAGTAATGAATTATTACAGATGAATATTTCGTTTTTGTCCTTTCGATGGAAAGTTTTAACAATTTTTCAAGTCTACCAGTTTCGGTTTATGCTTGTTCTCGGATAGGTGATCGCTCAGCTGTGGTGGCTGTTGCCAATTGACCAAGTTGCCAATGGTGAACGGACCTGCCAAGTTTCAATTCTATCCGTCTGTATTTCGTCAAGTTATCGACAGTTTCCCTGTGCCCTCCTGCAACTTTGAAAGACGTTTCTAAAAACTGAAAAAATTATGAGGTAACAAGGGTATCTTGAGAATGAAAGTTTTTGTATTCTAAGAGCCTACAGAAGTAAAGGAAGAAAGTTAAAAAATAAAACAGCCGGCATTTTGGTGATTGATCGTTGAAAACATCGAGAAAATACAGAAAAAATGGAAATAAACTGCGGCTTGCTATCGGTATTAGTCGGGCGATTCCGTCACCTTTGCACGCGTTATCGCATTGAAAATCCTTTGCAAGGTGAGCATACTCGCACGAAACGTTGTTAGCTCGGTGCACCGTTTCCGTCTCTCATTGGAGGACCGTCGAATGTGCTGAGTATACCAGCGATACACACCGCCAAACGATGCAAACATTTGAGATTGGAGAATATATAAACGACTCGGCTGTCTCTCCGCTTCCCACAAGTCTTTGACGTGAACATCGCGTGTTATCCACGTGATAGCTAGACTTTTTTTTCTAGCCTCTTCAAGCGTTAACGGTTCAGGGTGCGGCCGCTGATAAACTTGTAAAAACTGTATGAATTTTCACCTATGATTCCGTACAACGCAAAACGAATAGTTTATTGATCGTTGGCAAGGATTTTAACATTTTTCGCTTTTCGCATAGTTCGTATCTAACCGCAAACTATTACTATTTCCGTTCCAAAGATCGATCCGCACGTGTTTTCCAAATGCTGTGTGTTATATGTATTGATTTAATAAATTAATTACTGAATTAATTGACAACTTAAATTAATTTTATGAATTAATTAATAACTTAAATTTGTTTAATGAATTAATTAATAACTTAAATTAATTACTGAATTAATTAATAACTTAAATTAATTACGGAATTAATTAATAACTTAAATTAATTACTGAATTAATTAATAACTTAAATTAATTTAATGAATTAATTAGTAATACCTTAACGTATTTCCTCAGTAAAGTTTGCAGAATTTTTCGGACTTAATTCGGAATTGCTTTAACGGAATTGCACGTACGGTTTCAACGCCTTTTATTGGCAGAGGGCGGTTTTATGTGCAACCATCTACTATCAGCTCTATCGCTTCTTTTCAATGTGATCTACACATTCTCGGCTACTATACAGTATGCAAGCACATTTAATCCCGGCCTGGAAGATCGAAAAAGGCCTTAATGAATTACAGATGTTTTCACTTCAGATCTGATGACAGAGGGTTAGTTAGAAAAAGAGCTTGTCCATCTAATTTTACCGCGTGACCCATATAAGTTATCGCTCCTGCAAGTCCTCCACTTCATCCAAAGCCCAATAGAACACAATGCTCTTTTTCTTCTTCGAGCGTCACTCTGTTTTTCCTTTTTAACGAGAGCGATCTATCGAGATGCGTTCTAGTGGGAATACATTCACTGACGTCACTTCTGGGATTGTTTACGAGCGAGGATCCCCTTCTACGATTTTCGAAAACGTCCAAAATGCGAGTATTCTTGATTTTCGATTTTCTCGAAACTACACGTTTGTTTCCCGAAGTTCGCGGTTGACAAATCGTCAGCCAAAATAATCAAGGTTTCGCGTGGATGTCGGCGAACGGCCAGAAAAGTCAGGTGATTTTATTCGAAGAAAAGCTTCGAAAAATGTCGATGACCTGCGCGATATTTATACGTCTCTGGTCGATCAAGCAAAACAAAAAATAAAACGTTTTTCTCATTCTCGCCTCAGTCGTTGAGAAGAATCTTTATTATCCGCTATCAACATGGCATTAGGTATTAATATTGAAGAAAACTGATTGTTTTTTTAAAGTGGATTGATCCATTAATCAACATTTCTTATCAGTCGTTAGTCACTTTTCAATTCTGATTGTTAAATGATAATAGCGAAATAACTATCTTCGCTTAGTCTCATTTTTTTCCCTAGGCTGTACAATTTATTGAAACTTCAAAGTTTCAAAAGTAATAGCCACTTTACACGATCTCAAGTTGAATCGTCGTATTGCAAAGACAGTGTGAGGAGAGAGGGTCCAATCGAGCATTTAGTGAATTTCCAAAAAATCTTACTTGGTCTTCTCGTCGGGAGGAGGCTGGCGGGAAAATTCACCAAGAGAGACTTACAGTTTCGAGAAAGACTTTATTTCTGGCTGTACTGAAACGTTGCGGTGGTACAGCGGATGCCGTGTACCACTAAAAATATACGAGGGATCTTGATACTCGCTCTCGCCGGAGCACAAACTGCACAAACGAAAATAAACCGTTCGAAACACCTGGTACCCTGGTGTTCTATTCTACGTTGACGAGCTCATGCGTGAGCCGCACTTGAGAACTTGCAGTTGACGCACCTTTTCCATTTATATATAGGTATATATGTATACATATACGAGGTATGTTTAAAAAATACGGTGACTTTTTATTTTTCGAGAAAAATATTTATTTATTCATCAACAGCTATTTTGTCCTCTTCGAAGTAATCCCCTTTAGATATAAGACTCGTCGTGCAGCCCTTTTTCCAATCCTCGAAACACTTCTGACACGCGCCTTTTTGGTACGGCCTCGAGCTCTCCCAGCGATGCTCTCTTTGTCTCCTCAATCGTCGCAATTTTCCGTCTGTCCATCACTCTTTTCAGTTTTCGGAAGAGAAAAAACGTCGCGGGAGTCAGTTCGGTGAATACGGTGGCTGAAGAGTGACTGCGGTGTTGTTTCGTCCTCAAAACAATATTAAAAAAACAACAACAAAAAAACAACCGCTAAGCACACCCAAACAAACCCAACCCTTTGTATCTATCAAGAATAAACTAAATATGCAGAATGGCTGATAATTAAAAAATTTTTTAAAAAACGAATATATCTGAGCCCTAGCATAACCATATTTTGACATTATTCCAACTATTCTCTTAATAAATCGAAGTCTACGCCCAAATAAACAGAAACGACATTCTTCAACTCAACTTCTTTAACTCAACTATCCATTCGATTCCTAAACAAGAAAGATGGGAATTTTTAATTCAGTCATTTTCGTAATTTCCTTAAACTCGATAATGAGTTTATAGATTATGGCGATCAATTGTTAATTTCTATAATAATGTCGTGGATTTTGATGACAATTTAATCCCTGTATGAAGATAATGAATTTCCATCAGAATTCCCGACAAAACCGTACGATTATTTCGCCACAATTTATCCTCTTCCGATTATAGCGTTTTTCAGGTATCTATGACACGTGCCCTCGCAGATGATAATCACGAATGATTTACGATTACGCAAAAAAAAGCGAATATATAAATACATAGACTGTTCGTCGAGACACAATTCAGACGTAAACATGTTTGTTATGAAATCACGTGGCGATGGAAGTCTACAGAAGCAAGTAGATTTATCGTTATCACGATTTATCCGCACGATAAATTCATCAATTGAGTTTCGTTCTAAGCAGTCCATTCCAACATAATCATGCTAATGAATTCTCATATTCAGGTGTCTGTTTAGGCTCTGTTCCAGTTCCTGTACCATCTTACGTATGGGAAAGCACCGGTTGAGACAGAGGTTGCCAGAATGATGAAGAGAGGCAGGGTTTCCGAAAAAACAATGATTTAGGTTAACCTGTCAATCGTCGTTGCGAACTATACATCCACATGTGTGTCTGCGCTGGTGTACATACGTCTGCGTGTCCGTGTGACATTCTTCACAATGGAAATAAAGGAGAAGAAGGAGACCCACTTTGAGGTCCGTTTGGAATCACCCCTGCAAGTGCATTTTCCTCCAAGAGACAATGGAAGATAAAAGCAGCTTATAGCTTATCAATACTGCAGATAGTATTGCAGCAGTATTGAAGTACATTTTTCGTAATTCGGTAACGTAGGTACCTATAAGGCACAACAGAGGGTAAAAAAGCCTTTCACACACTCCATCTAATACTATCACTTTTGTGAATTTTTAGGACTGTTAGTCGCAATATGACTTATTAAAATGTGTAATTCGGTAGAGCATAGTCGGGCCGTGCTGTCGCTGTCAAGTCTTCGATGCTACTAGTCTCATGCTCGGTTTTTTTTTAAATATCTTTATTTTGTTGTTTTTAAGTCAGTACATTTGTTGTGGGATGGTAACGTACAAGGCACTCCAATAAAATAAAAAAGGCCTTACATCTATATTTATATGTATTTTCCTATCTGACTGTCGTTACAGTGCTCATAGGTATCCATTTTTTTTACTCAAAGTTAGAGTATATATCTGGTCGAACAATTTATAGAATATATCGATCCTACGATCGATCAGACGTTGCTTGTGGTAATACCAATAGGGGGAGTAAGGGGTAAAAAAGAAAAGATGTCTATTTGTGTAAAATAGACATCTTTAAAAAAAAACCTCAGAGAATAATATCTTAATACGGCTTATATCTAACTTACTTCTAGGGACTACAGATTACAGGTATTATTTACATATTTACAATACAATATTTTTTGTGTTTTTTTTTTGGTTTTTAATCATACTCTGTGGGGTTGGGCCAATCGATATTGTCTTTTGCTCATTCTTAGTTCAGGGATGTGTTTTGAGCGTGCATTGAGCCATATTAATTTATTAAATTTCAATTTGTGGAAACCATTATGGACTCGCGTTGGTATTGCCGTAGAACCCGTAAATAGATCTGGATGTGTATCGAACCCATTGCTGGTTAGCGAAATTCTTTTGTTCGCTTTATTTCTCTTCCAATGGTATAGAATCGGGATATTGTGCTCGTTTTGAATTAGACCTTGTTAGTCGCAGTATTTAAAAGCTTGTGGCGTGATATAGTCGACAAGTAGTTGTCTAGCTGAGACGTGTTCGGGTTGTGATTTTATAGTTTTTAAAATGTCATTGTCGATAGTTTCAATATTACTGAAGTAGTCTCTTGTCAATTTGGTTATGAAATTGTCGATTCTTGGTATATTGTCTTCGTTGTAAATTCTTTGATTGCTGATATATCTGCGATATTGACTGTTTTCCGATCTATAGCGGAATAGACACATACGTATGCATTTTCTTTCAAATAGTGTAATCGCTTCCATCATTGTGTGGTTGGTGTTCCACCAGAAGGGGAATGTTCCACCAGAAGGTTCCACCAGCATATGTTATTATCGGTCTAATTAGTAACAAATACAGTATTATTTTGGCTCTTTTGGGCAGATGCTTATTATAGAAAACGGCACTGTTAGCTTCAAGCGCAGCTTTTGCCTTATTTAATTGGGTGGTGATGTTTCCTTTGAGTAAGTAATCGAGGTGTACTCCTAAGTATTTGACTGTTTTTTTATGTGGGATGGTGACTCTCATATTGGTGCCGGGAGTGGTGGTAGTGATTTGAAATTGTTTGTGGCCTGCTTTATTGTTTGGATTTATGGAGTCGAGTGGTTTTCTAAATAAGATTGTTTTACTTTTTAGTGGATTGATTTTGAGATCATCACGGCTATATCACTTTCTAAGCTTTTTACCCATGCTGGTTGGGGGTCTGAATTTTCAATGGGTACTCGGGGGCTCGGTCGGTAGTGTATGTGCGGTGCTGTGGTACTGGGTTGCTCCGGCAGTTGTGGTTATTGTGGCTCGATCCGTCCAGGCGCTGCAGGTTGGTAGGCGTGTTGATGTGGTAGGGATCGCTTTACCACTTGAGAGTATTGTAGTCCGGGTTGTGTCCTCGATCCCATCTGGTCGATTCGATTGTTGATAGTGGTCTGTTTTTGCTGGATGACCGCCTTTTTGTTTGCGGCGGCCATCTTTAGATGGTGGCAGCCAGGGTATGAGGTGGGATGTCCGTTTTGGTTGCAGTTGGCACATTTTAGTAGGTCTTTGTTGACCTTTCCGTCTATCTCGCATTTACCTGGTTCCTGCGAATTAGCGCATTTTACGCACTTATATCCTAGCTGGCAATTGGCGCTGGTGTGCCCAACCCGTTGGCATTTACGACATTGATAAAATAGCGGCTTTCTCAATTTGTCCCAGTGAATCCTTTGATAGGCTAGTGTTCTGATGTGCAGTAGTTCATTTGTAGGGCTGTCGCTTGTTATTTGGAGTAGGTGGTGATGTTTATCCGGTTGATTTTTGTTGTATATAAATTCAGTAAGGTTGATGACCTTAACGTTTGGGAAATTCATGCCTATGATTTCCTGTTTGATTTCGTCAGCTGAGAATCCATATATGCCTTTTATTATGAGTGTTTTTGGTTTTTGATCCGTGGGGTGAATGTGTAGTATCTGAGCTGTGGCTCATTGATAGCTTTTTTGATGGTGTCATAGTGAATCTTGCTTTTTGCGTATATTACGTGGTTCTCGCTTTGATGCTCACCTGGGAGGATTTTTATTATTACATCCTTTTTTGTAATATTTAGAATTGCCAGTAGAGCTGTTGTTGCAGTTATGTTTGTGTTCATAACATATATTGGTGGAGGTCTGTTTTTTGCGGTTCGTTGCGGTTGTTCCGGTTTCTGCGTATTGTTGTTGTCGTCCTGAGTATCTGATTCAGCATCACTTTCCATATCTGATAGCACTGCAAATTTATTAGAAATGCTTTGGGAGACACTGCTTTTAGTATCAGGTCTCTTTTTGTTTGGGTGTTTTTGGGGGTTTCCCACATTTCTTCCATCGCTGTTTCTTCATTGTCTTCGGACAGCGTTTCCTTGGTCGAAGCCGTCGATGAGATGGGGCGCTTCCGCTTAGCGCTAAGATTAGGTATAGCTGTATGTTTTTTAGGTACTTGTCTGTACAGCTTAGTTGTTTGCTTGTAGTAGTCATCCAGTTCTAATGTGTTCAGTGATTTGGTCCTTTGCCCTCGCGGTTGCATTTTAGTTGGCGTTGCCAGGAGCAGCTGACGCGTCATCGTTGGCGTGATTGCCTTGAGGCCTTTGTTGTCTGCCATGTCGGCTCTAGCTGGAGCGGCCCGAGCCACCCGGCCTAAACCAGCCAATTCTTAACCGTTATTTTGTGTCTTTTTCTTTGGTATGATGGCACTTTCTATTTACCATTTATACCGGCACTTGTTCACTCACTTGGAAATTATCAATTATGCAAACTTTCGGATCTAATGGTCGTTATGAAGCTTATGGTTTGAGGCTTTTGAAGAGCGCTGTCAGACCGTGTTGTCGCTATCGAGTCTCCGATGCTACTAGTCTCATGCTCTACCGACTGAGCTAGCCGGGCACATGTTTTTCGTGTCCAAAATATCAATGTTCGCTACCGTAAACCGGGGCTACTTTGACATAGTTTGGACGGTTTTTGCGTGTTATCTTTTTTTTTATGTCCTGAAATCAAGGTTAATGATTCTAATCAGAA
>JAPYZJ010005792.1:0-22204 GCA_030522765.1 Ophioninae sp. B BG-2022a
ACCGCCCCTTTTTTTTTTTTTGTGTTTTTTTGTTTTGCGACTCCGCGGTCACCGGCGTCAGGAAAAGAAGGGCGAGACGATCACCAATGACGATCAAGACTGAAACGAACGAAAAGCTAGGGCTTCTCGACATGAAAAAAAAAAAGACAAAGAAAAAAAAGGAAAGCGAATCGAGATATCCCGATATCTTTTCAGCGTTGAAGAGAATTTGTCCGAGCGAACGCAACGACTAAGAGGAATCCTTTTTGCACTCGATGTAGTCTCGTTTAAACGAAAGGTATCGAAGAAAAAAGCACCTTCTTAATTGTTGGATCGCTGCTGAATTCTTTTTTTTTTTTTTTTTTTTTTTTTTGGAATATATCACTGACGCACTTTTTTATGTTTTGAGTTGGATCCGACTGGTTTTTGGATCGGATGATTAGAAATGAAAGATTGAGTAGTTGAAACATGAAGAGTACTTTCGATAAAACATTTTCCAATTTCGAAAGCATGGCTTTTTATAAATCAACCAAAAAGTTGTTTTTTATCTCAAAAGCAAAACTGTGAACTCAAAAATAAAGGACAATGAACCATACCGAGTAAAAGGGAACGAAAAAAAAATTTTCGCGTTTCGAAGAAACGACAAGAAAAAGGAACGAACCAAGAAAAAAAAAAAACCGCACCGAACGTCGAGGTATCGATCAATCGCTCGTTACACCAGGCGGGAAGTTCCGCAAATTGAAAAAAAAAAACAAAAAAAAATAGAAATAATAAAAAAAAATGAATAAACAAAAAGGAAATAAAAAAAGTGAATAAAAAAGATCGGAATCGCAGGAAAATACAAACGGTGGAAAAGGGTTGAAGGGACAGACCCGTGAAAAGGGCAAAACGAGTATAGTTCCTGGATTCTCGTGAGGAATGTCGTGCCGTTTCGTGCGACGTGTAAAACGTTAAACGGGTAGGATTCGATCGTGAAACACGAGTTTCGAAACGGGACGAGAGAGGGGGGGGGGGGAGAAAACGTTGCGACGGTAGCTTTTTTCGATTCGTTCTGTACGAATTAACGTGACGGGACGAGACATATTTCCAATAAACAACGGGACTCGGGACTCTGGTTTCGACCACCATGGACATGCAGCCTCCTCCCACCGTATAACATACTCAAAGGGCACGAGGGGGGCGAAAAGAGGCTGCGTGTGGTATGCTAGAAACGTATATAATCGAACGAAAAACGTGCAGAAAAAAAAACCAAAAAAAAAAACCAAAAAACAAAATAAAAAAAAACCAAAAAACTAAATAAAAAAAAAAAAACGTTTCGACAGAAAGTGCATCGTTTTTGGCAGGCAAAACGAGACAGTCGAGTGTGTCGAACACGCACGGAGGATATTCGGACCACGCACAGTCGTTGATTCAACGGTCGCGGGGGATTTGCGTATGTGGAGCAAATCGTTGCCAACAATCGGTGCTGTCGAGAAGGGCACATATAAAATGTTCGGAGACAAAATAGGGGTTGGGGAATTTTGGGTGGAAGGTGGTTGGCTAGGGAGAGGGTTGTATTGCCAGCGAATGGGTTCTATAGAAGATTGAAGGCTCTGCTATTGGAGAGAATGCAGCAAAAAAAAAAAAAAGTGTAAAATTATTCGCACGAATCGACGCGTGACAACACTCTGTACGAGTTATTTGCATCGAATGGCTTTCCGTAAGCTCGTTCGTCCGCGAGAGAGTGTCTTTTGTCTTTTTTTTTTTTTTTTATCGCTCTAATGCATCAATTCGTATTTTATATCTCTCTCATTTCACGGGTTTATTTGCCAAAACGCGTTTGGTCGAGTCAGGGTGCAACGTAGTTGCTCCTGATCGAACAAACTCATCCCCCAAATCCCCCCCAACCCTGACCCTTTGCCCACGTTGAACCCTCTGTGTCATCTCGTTGTGTATCGTCGACGAGATCAATGAAACAAGCAAATGTTTCGCACGGTCAGTTGGATCCCATCGTTACTTGACGAACGTCCAAACTTCCGGGATTTTGACAACGCTCCTTTTACCGAACCCTCGTTCGTTTTGTTTTATCCCGTTCTTTCGTAGGAGATAGTAAACAATTTTTTTCTTATTTTCTTGATTTTTTAAAAAAATGGTTCTTTTTTCATCCCCCTTTGGGTTTGTTTGTTTTTTTTCAATTTTTCACGTCAGTTATAATTTTGTATTTCGTCAGTTGTAATTTTGTTTGGATGCTCCGGGCTTAAATGGAAAACTCGATGAAACGCTCAGCAAAGCCATTATGACGTTTGACATTCCCAGAGTTTTTTTTTCGACGATCAACGAAAACGTCGAAAAAATTTCAACGACTCTCAATGACGTTTCCATGTTTTCTATGGGACTTGTAAAGTTCTGGTTTTCCAAATGAAAATAACTTCGGATGGTTCAATTATCCCGGATTGTTTTCAACGGAAATGGCACGAGCTTATTAAAATCATGAAAATTTGATGACGAACAGCTGGACCAAAAGACAAGCAAAAATTGACGGTCTAGTCGTAGAAAAAGAAAAAAAAAACAACTCCAGTGATGTTCGTGATTCTGGAAAAACTTGAGGATTTCCTCATCAGCTAGAACGGTTATCAAAAATGCCTGAGTAAACGTGGCAATCACAAAATGAAAGAGAATCAACTTACGTTTCCGTACTTTCCTGGTGACGTGATCCATTTCAAAATAGGCAACTGAAAATGTCATGTTTAAATAAGAGTAAAAATGAAGTGCCTTCAAGCCATTGGATCCAGAAATACGTACGCCTATCTGGACGGAGGAAACGGAGGAACGTTGTGGTCCCCACATTTCGCATCCGACTTCGGTGGTTGCATGAATATTCGTTTCAGGCATTTAAATTCTCGAGGACGTTCTCCGAGCTCGAGCTCTTTTTGATATATTATTGGATATTAGATTTATGACTTCAATAGAGGGCTGGATCGTAGCTATAATAATTCAGGCAGGATGTGCTGCGAGCTTGCGTGCCAGTCCAGAGAAGGTGGCCAGAGAAGCTGAGGGGGAAGTGAAGAAGACCAATTCTAGGTGGAGTTAAAGCAAAAGTTGCGTGTCCAGCTGCCAGTTATACGAAAAGAAAAAGAAAAAGAGAGAGAAAGAAAGCTTTACTGAAAAGCTCTATTCCACAAGGATGAATGTTCATTCGTCATTTCAGGATGGACCATCGCCCACCAAAAAAAAAACGAAAAAGTAAGCAAAGCGACAAAAGGCCTGCTCTCTGTACTTCCCTCTTTTTCTATCACGTACATCGCTCGAAGAGAGAAATGATTTAAGAACGCTAAGAATTTGAAAGGAAGGAAATGTTCACCAAAGCACTTTTCCGTGCAGTTGACGTGGCCGTGGAAGAACTGGGGGAGTGGCCCTGTCGCGAATACGTTCCGGCAATCTTTTCCTCGGTACCTCGCTCCTCCAAAAACTTTTCTAAAGATCGAGATACTCCGGGAATATACGAATAGTCGTATCAAAAGTAGTATACAGTTTGCGAAGAAGTCTCGAAAACTTCCCATAACCGGTAGATTTTTGTACATTGGATACTAACGGTTCAGTTATCACTGGATGGACATCGAGGGGTTAAGGGTTTTCACAAGTGTGAAAATCGCGGATTTATATGTCTTGATTTTTTAAATAAATGATTTAACAATAAATTCTACTCAGAAGTGTCAATTTTCCATTTTCAATGGCAATTCATATCAAATTCGATAATATTTATATGTGCTGAAGAAATGGGGTCAATTGTTTAAGTTAATATTTAATTTAATTAAATTTAATATTAATTTTAATTTAATTTAATTTAATTTTTAATTTAATTTAATTAAAAATTAAAGTTTAATTTAATATTCTTTATACATTCAGAACATGTTATTATTCATAATTATCCAAAAACTCAATATATATCTTTTTCAGAATTTCATACGTTCATTTAAATATTTATGATTGCTCAATGGTTTAATGGAAAAATGCTGAATAATTAATATAGTATTATTATTTAATCAAGAACTATCATGCATCAAATTTTCAACAAATGAAAACTCGTTCGTTTCTAATTTTCTAATTTACGTTTCGACGTATTTTCAAACGTGTATCAACACGAAGGTATTTTTTTGCTTTTTTCAAAAAGTAACAAATTGTTTCGAAAAAGCAAAGCAAAAGCAAAAAGAAGAAAAAAAAATACCTTCGCGTTGATACACGTTGGAAAATTCGTCAAAAAGTAAATTAGGAACGAACGAGTTACTCGTACATTCGAAATTTAATGGAGGTATAGATGATCAAATATTTATCGGAATTCAACAAACGAAGCTCTCAGATGTTTTTGAAAAATGGGTAACCTGGGATATAAACGCATGAATTGGATATTTATTTTTTAATCGGGTATAGCACAACTGTAGTATGTTTATACCGATAACATTCTATCAAATTGATTTTCCGCTACATAAAGTATTCCATAATTTGAATGCCCTCGAGTGAAAAATTTACAAATTCCCCGATCCTCGTATTTCATTTTGTTACGTATCCACGCTGTAGATTGCCTTCCAATCCTTTTTCTACGTGTTTTTACAGACTATCAACAGTTTGTGTGCTCGCAGCGAAAAATCGTCATTTATCAGAAATAAAAAAAAATTTAAAAAAAGAACATCGTAGAAGATCCAACAAAATATTCATCATTCATCATTCATTTGTATTTTAATCACATGGTTTTTAAATATTCACAATTATTTCCGATAATTATTGACGAGATATTGCAGATCGTATTTTTTCATTTCAACGCCAATAAAACTGTGCCAAACCAAACATTTCCCATAGCTCAAAGAAACTATATTTTCAAAAAAGTAAAAAGAAAAACTGCTCAAAAAAAAAAGGTAGGTCAAGTCCCGGATAGATGGCCCTACTAGCTTGGGGAAACTATAGAGAATAAAAAAAACCATTTCACAAAAATAACCACCATTAAAAAAGTTTTTATTTTAGAACTTCCGGAATGCGTCCCGAAAAACGCAACATCTCAAAATAAAAAAAAATCTCAAAATAAAAATCTCGAAATAAAAAACAGAAACGTGACTTTTAAAAATGATTTTTAAAAAATCGAAAAACAGTCGTAACTTTTTTACGTTAAAAAAAAATATCAAAATTTCCGCAGATTCTAAGTAACATAAAAAAAAAGTTTTTTCGAAAAATTTCAATGTTTAAAAATGATTGACTCCGTGTTTCGATAAATTTTAGAACTCTATGGATTGGCAATTGCAATTGGCATTGCGTAATGGCGGTTACGTATGGGTTAGGTGTTCGCGAAGTGCCCGAGTCCTCGTACACCGGTCGAGGCTGAATAAACCGAATACGTGTGCACACGATCGTGCGTGAAAATACATCGCGCTGTGGAAGCTATTTCACGATGAGGCTTGTGAACCGAGAGAACGAACAGATCGATGAACCCTCTATGGGTAGGTAATGTTGTCGTGGAGAACCCAAGCTCCCTGCTATATCCAATCGATTTACAGAATAATGTTATTATCTCATCCTAGAATCCGATTGTTCACCTCAACCTATCTGGTTTCTACACCCGGTCACCCCTCCCCCCTCCATCTATTTCATTTTCTCTCTCACTCTCTCTCTCTCGTTTCGAACGCAAAATTATTTTTTCCTTGAAATTTTTTGTGCCTAATTGTACAAATTTCATTTTTCAAAACGTCAATTCCCTAATTGCTACTTGTAATAATTTAATAACTCGAATTCCCTTTCGCAGTCTATCCCTGCTGTAAAACTATAAAAAAACTCACGTCTCCTCTGCAGTTTCATTCATTTTTCTCGTCTCCCAATTCCGAACCTTTTCCATCCGTCGAATCGATACGATTAGTCTCGAGTGACGTCGAGGTAGGGGGTGGATCAATCCCCATGACGCTTATCATTTAACGTCCATATTCGTGATGGGATTAACGTTGAAAATCGTTGAATATTTTCAGGGGGACTAGAAATTTATGGAATAATAGTCGATTTTTAAAAGTCGATTTTTAGTACCCTAGATTCAAAAAATAGATCGTACTTTTCGAATTTTGCCTCCAAGAAAAAGATTCTTTTTTAATATTCTAATTAAAAAAAAAAAGACATTTCTAAGAAAATAAATGATGCTTAGAGCTTTCAAGAGAAAACAAAAATGGGTGGATTTCTTTTTATAAATTTTTTGTGTCAATAGTGATTATTAGTAGGATTACGATATTATTATACCGGAAGTAGAAATATATTTTCAAGTGATTATTTAATTATTTTAATAATTCCGTAAAAAATAAATGAACAAAAAAAATTCTCGATAATTTGGATTGCCCCAGTAGTCCAAATTCTCTATGGCATTTAGGATAAGAGTATGCACACATGCACATTCGACTATTAATTTTTTTCTATTTATTGATATTACCGTGATGATAAATTTCATTGTCGCAAAGCAGCAAAGGCTGCTAGGACTGGATAAGATACACAGTCGAGGAAATTTCACGAGAGTATATCTAAGCGCTCCCAGCGTTGAGCACATTATCGGTACACTCGCCCTGAATTATCTCCAGGCTGCTAATGAATTTATCGACTCGGTGAGTAAATGTATGCTTCGGTAAATGCCCGTAGGGTATTTACTCAGGTAGACGAATATCGTCGTTGCAACTATATCGTGCACATTTGTGTGGGCGTGTGTAGGTATGTGGATCAACAACAAAGCTCGAGTACTCTCAGTCATATGAGAACCCATATATTTATTGTCTGTGTTTATAGTAGGGTTAATGAGACGTGTGTCTTGTAACGTGGATGCGGCATGTTCAAATCCATCCCCATAATCCGATATCATGCGCCAGAATTCCAAGTGAAATTACTCGAAACGAAATTTCGAGTATTTCGAAATTTCGAGTATTTTGAAATTTCGAGGACCAAGAAAATAAAACACAAAACCAAATGTGACATATGATTTTGTTTGAACGACTAAAAAAAAAAAAAATACAATTGAAAATTGTGATAAGAACTTTCAGATACATCAGCTTTAAAAAACGTCTCTTTGGAACGTCTCTCTTAATTCGAGTCCATCATTTTTTATTTCTCGTTTTGTTGCTTCGTAAAGCCAAAGAAAACTCTTAGGAAGATTATTTCGGGATTTCCAATTTTTTCAAAGAAAACTTTTCAAAGATTTTGTTTGAACGACTAAAAAAAAAAATTTGAAAACATTCGTGATGCCAACTTTCAGATACATCAGCTTTAAAAAAATGTCTCTTTGGAAATATCTTTTTAACTAAAAAATTGGTTACATCAGGGTGTGGGAGTAGACGATACTAGGATATGTAATCATCTAGAACGAAACTCTTCGTACAGTTTCGATCGAACTTTGCTCAGGTAAGTTTAATTAATTAGGTGATTAAATTTAGGTAATAATCAATTAATTCATTAATTAATTAAGGTCGACGAGGTGTAATCATCTCGAACTCTCTTTGTATAATTACGTTCGAACTTTAATTTCGATTACGTAAATTCGTTTGATTCTTCAACTACTCATTTTTCAAACATTTATACAAGTTCGATATACGACTTTTTTTAATTTCACCTGTAATGTGTTTTTTCGGTCGAAAAGTGTAAATCTCAAATCTCGAGCTTTTTGACGTTTGACAATAAAATTACTCGATGCTTTCCGCTTTCACGATTGGTACCTACTTTTAGGTTTCGTTTTTTTCAACGCTTTGAAAGAAGAGAAGTATTTCATAGAATGTTGCACAATGGGAATCTAGTACAAACCTATTGCCCCCGTTTACGCGAAATTGTATCCAATCCCGTAGAGAATTTAATATCAGCGGTTTTATCTCGAGCGTTTGCGAATCCTCGATTTCTACTACCAAGGCAATTTCCGCTCACGTATACGAGCGACAAATTTGCTGATACACGAATCTTCCAGCATTGCCTATTTATGTCGCCACGTACAACGCATACCTGTCGTTTTGTTTTTTTTTTCATTTTTTATTTTTTTCATTTTTTATTTTTTTTTCATTTTTTATTTTTTTTTTCATTTTTTTTCAAATTTTTTTTCGTTCCTCGCTCATATCAAGTCCGGGTATTCGTGTGTTTCGGCGCATGAGCATATTGCATTCCGACAGCAAAAAAGAGCTCGCGCCGCAACGAAAAACGAAACAATTTAATTGGCAGCTATCGAGCGTTTGATATGTTATTCTTGTATGGAACGGGAATATAGAGGGCTTGCTCGACCAATCCGACAATTTTGAAAATCAAATGAAAAAACGAAACGAAGAGATAGAGGGAAAGAGAGAGGAAGAAATGGCAGCCATATTTCTACTCTCCATTTTAATGAAAATTGAATTCCTATGATCGAATAATCTTTGAAGAGATTTGAGCCATTCGGCTTTTTTTTTTTTGCTTAGGGGATTGTTGCTCCAAAGACTCATCAATTTCTTGATTTTGGAATGAGGATCAAGACATCAAATGGCCAAATACGAAACAAGAAATCAGAAAACTGTAAAAAAACACTTTTTGGAGAAAGTATATTTTGAAAAAAGAAGGTTTTTATTTAATGAAGCAAAGTACATAAAATAAAAGGTTGTTTTTGTAAATATATATTTATTAAACGATGATTTTTCATCAAAATATTTATTCATGAAATTTTTCTTTTTCATACAAATATTTTTTCATTAATCAGAGACGATAAAAAAACCGTTAAAAAAAAAATACGAATATTTATCATCAAAATATTTATTCATTAATGAAGAGACGAGAAAAGAGAAAGAAACTCGAGTTTTCGTGGTGGTATTTTTTCATTAATCAGAGACGATAAAAAAAACCGTTTTTAAAAAACACGAATTCGTTTCATCAAAATATTTATTCATTAATGAAGAGACGATCAGAAAAGAACAAAACACTCGAGTGTTCGTGGTGGTATTTTTTCACTAATCAAAGACGATAAAAAAACCCCTTTTAAAAAACACGAATACGTTTCATCAAAATATTTATTCATTAATGAAGAGACGATAAAAAACCCGTTTTTAAAAAACACGAATATTTTTTATCAAAATATTTATCTATTAATGAAGAGGCGATCAGAAAAGAGCAAGACACTCGAGTTTTCGTGGTGGTATTTTTTCATTAATCAGAGACGATACAAAAACCGTTTTAAAAAAAACACGAATATTTTTCATCAAAATATTTATTCATTAATAAAGAGACAATAAAAAACCTGTTTTTAAAAAACACGAATATTTTTCATCAAAATATTTATTCATTAATTAAGAGACAATAAAAAACCTGTTTTTAAAACACACGAATATTTTTCATCAAAATATTTATTCATTAATAAAGTGACAATAAAAAACCTGTTTTTAAAAGACACGAATATTATTCATCAAAATATTTATTCATTAATCAAAAGACGATCAGAAAAGAGAAAGACACTGGAGTTTTCGTGGTGACGTTACCGGGTGTCTCGTTACGTGTATTTTACACGTGGCTTTGATCGCTTTCACAATGACGGTCGTCTCCTCTCGTCTCCTTGTTCACCGTAGCCCTTATTTTATCAATGGAATACCAAAAGGAAACGCGACGTGTACGAGCTCCCAGTAGCGCCAAGCCTGTGTAGCTGAGGAGAACACACGTATACGATCCTCACTGTACTTCATTTTGGCTTCAACGAAACGTGTCGCTATTATTCTATTTTCTCGTCGCGAACGTCGAGACGCTCCTCGGAGCATCCGTTTCGCGGTATGACGAGCCGCCAGTTTGTGACACTCGGTATACTTGTATATAACAACCCCTGACAGCGAGTGTCCCCGTGCGAATGAATAACGCCGGAAATATCGAATGTATATCCCATACAGGTTATTATACGTCAAACAAACCTCAATTCGAAGCCACCATTTTTTATTTCTCGTTTACATTTTTTCTGCTTCGTAAAGTCAAAGAAAGAAAAGATTTTTCGGAATTTCCAATTTTTTCAAAGACTTTTCGGAGAATTTTGCAAAATTATATTTTTTTTTTAATTTTAAACAAGGATGAGAAAAATCTCGCTCAACTTGTAGGCAATATTATCGACTTTTGAAAAAAAATCGTTTTTTTGTTTCGAATTAAGAGAGTAGTAAAAATGAGCAACCATGAATGCTTTAATTAATAATTAATATTCTTTGAAGATATTCGATACAAAATTTAGTTAATGTTTATACTGTGGAATGATTTTGCAAACGTTGTACGTATTATATTTTTAATCTCAATATTTACAATATTTCAATATTGAGATTGAATATTTTCAATTTCAACTTTTTAATTAACTATGATTTCGGGAAAATTATGATATTGATTTTAATGGAATATTCGCATTCCATACCGAAGCGAATGAATTTTTTATTTTATGAGAACAAGTGTCACTCACGTTAAACAAAATCGTTAAATTTCGTTTCCATTTCCAACGTATTTGTATTAACTTTTTAACGAAAATGTTCAGTTCGATTATGAAATTGTATTTCTACTTTCGAAACGTTTCACCTCGTCCCACATTCGAATCGAAAACGTTTAATCAAACTGTCAAATTGCTTTCGATCGACACAAAACAAGGGTGCTCAAAAATAGGAGCGAAAACGCTTTTCCTTCATTATTTTTTTTTTTTTTCATTCCGAATGATTAGAGACCTAAGCATCAAATAACCTAATTCGCGATTGCCCATCGGTTTCAATCACTCTCATTTTTCACGTACTCTCCATTTAGGGAATTTTATCTCTTTTTCGCTATCTCTCGTGATTTCACATTATTTTTCCGAGTAGTCCAGCCACTCCACGATACAGTGGATTTTCACAGCTGTTTTTAGAGTGAACGGTGACATGAGCTTTTTTTTTTTTTAATTTTGAAGAGCTGCACCAATTTTCCTGACACTGATGCTCGCTGCGTTTTTTTCAACGAGCCTTCCATCAAGCTCTCGAAAAGATGTCCAATGTAGTGCCAAATTTTTTTCCCTCATTCTTGACCCCATCGACTAAACTTCCCAAACGAGAAATAAAAATGTGGCGATCGTTCGTATTTATTGCGTTTTCCAGTTTTCCACTGTATGAAAAAAAAAATATAAATAAAATTTTTTAAAATGTTACGAATCGCTGGGTCTCTCATGAATTCGTGGAAAATTTTTGCAGGAGAAAAGCATTGCCCCGAGGAAAGAATGAATTTTTCTCTCCTGTAATCTCGCGAACGATCACGGCGAAGTTATGCGAGGGCATAACAGGCGACTAAATATTCGGGAGAGGTTGGTAAACGTGTGAGAGTACCAGGGCTGATCTCGCTATTTTTGTGCAGCACCCGTGGGGAAACTGCGAGTTTCCGGCCCTCGGGCATATCTATTTTCGTAACGTAGTGGAGGAATACACACACCGAGCAACGCGCATAGTTTTTTTTTTTTTTTTTTTTTTTTTTTTTTTTTTTTTTTTTTTTTTTTTTTTTTTTTTTTTTTTTTTTTTTTTTTTTTTTTTTTTTTTTTAAAAAATACCGAATAGTGAATTTTGATAAAAAAGTATTGGTATTTGAAGACATCGTAAAAAAAAAATAGACAAAATCGACTGAGAGCTTTTGAACGAAACCTTCATAATGTGTAATAACAAATATTACGAAATTTACTACCAGCTTAAATTTGTTAATTGTCAGTCCATCACTTCGAAGCAACCCAAATACTCTGCCCATGATGGGCAAGTAATCCAGAGTATTCCACCAGGTATCAATGTACCCAGTCTCTTTGAGTTTCCATATCGTTGATCAGATCTCGCATAAACTTCATTGGCGATGATCCCTGACTGCTCAAGGGTTCCAAACCGGATTATTTTCCATCTCTGGATCGAGTTTCCACTTGGGTCTTTGTCATTGAAACTTGCACGACGAGGTTTGCGCAGTTATCATGTGTATACGATTATAAGTGAACTTTGGAGAATGATACTGAGAAGAGAAAATGGTCAGTGTTTCTCCAAGAGTTGGGCTACTATCGAGATGGTCGATATGGTTATTCGAGGCATCAGTTGGTGCACTGTAGTTTGAATTATGTGGTTGACAGAGCCAGAGAGAGACGTATTTGAAAAGGATAGGAAATGAGGGTCTTGACCAGTCAATCGGATGAACAACGAAAGGGGATCAGTGACAACAGAAGTCACGTGCAACACGGCTAGCCATTCACTGAATCGTCCACTAAATCCTAGCCAATCTCCACAAGCCATCCCTCTTACCCTACGCAACCCAGTGATTTCTCTTTGTCCAGCAATCCCGTATCTATAAACCATCCAATCCACAAAGACATCACTTCTAACTACTCGTCGATTTCCTGGTCTTGCTGATCTTCGTTACGTACATATTCCGATTGTGAGGCACGTATTGTTTCTCCCAAAACCTTCAAGTACAACTGTCCGACACAGTGCAATATGGTCTCCAATTACGAGCTGACCAGTCGCTACGAACGCAACCTGAGAAAGAGGAAGGAGCTGTGGTTTGAAGTAAACGGACTTGAGGGTCCGATAGGAACGATAGGTGGTTCAACTCCTTCATGGAGTTGAACAATTCTCTGTTTGTACCCAGAGGAAAGCAACCTCAGGACACGTGGCTGGTCTACGATTGTTCCTTCGTAATGAGTACCTTTATAATAGTCACTAATGTCATTCAATTGACCCAGCAAATAGCCAGAAAATAAGCACGAAGATGCATCAAGATCTGCTTGGAAAGTCCAGCTGTAGAAGCTTCTCGGTATATGTGGACATATTGGAACCTTGATTTCAAAAGCTACAGAAAAACCCTGGTTCAGGTGCTTTTGACTTGCCAGGCTTTAGGGACTCAGAGATAGTGAAAATTATCTTTTTGGTTCAACAATGTGCAATGTATGTATACCTTGAGGACATTAGTCATTTTTTTGTGGAATCGGTGATGACGTTTTTGGGTTGCGATGTGCAATTTGAGGAAAAGTACGCAAAAGTAGGAGTAACCCTACTTTAATTCCTCGCTTCCTTCTCCTCGTGGAATTGGAATATCTGATTTGATTCTTCGGAAAAAAAAATTAATCAAATTTTCCCTCAATCTGCATTAATTTCGCTGTGATTTTTCGAAGTATCTTTACGTTTCGAAATAAAAATGATTTTTTTACCTAAAATATCTACGTTCGAAGAAACAGCAATCATGAAAAAATAAAACAAAACAAATGGCTACTCAACGAAAAAATTCTACTCATCCGATTAATTATTGCTCAAGTTCGAAAAAAAGTGGTTTCATTGAAAGTGCTGTAACTCTGTCATTTTTGTAAATAACTAAATGATTTTTTATGTACAGATTTTTGGAATAACATGCTCCAAGAAAAGTCAAAAAGTGAATTTATGGAAGTCTTTGCAGTGGGATTCCCCCTTAATTACGTGATTCCGCCTGCACGAGTGATACACATCTTTGATGTCTTAGCTTCTTGGATATTCCGGAGCATCTATTCATACTCCCTAAGACACAGAGGAAGTTCATCCATGAATGTGACTGCCTTTCTCTTCCTCCTTCATCCCAACCTGACTAATCTAATTCTACGAGTAGGGCATTGACGTGCATTCATGCTAAGTGAATCTCTGGATGCTCCATCATCGGTACAGGCTTCGTTCCACTCGAGTACTTGCAAACCTATAGTTTTGTGCTATTCGAATACGTTCCACGTACCCAAGAACTAGGATGGTGCACTTTCCCAGTTCGACGTGCAACAAAGCCTTCACCAGAATGAACACACGCAGGTGTAATTTCTCCAATGTCACCTGCTGATGTACAATACAGATCAAAGTTCTCATTCGTCTTCTAACAAGACATCAAACGCACTTGGCTCATGTGCTGCTTCTCCAATTTCTTGCTAATGATTCTCATCCAGTAGAAACTGCAAAGGTTGATGAAGAACATTGAAATTTTGCAGAGGAACATTGAAATGTTGCTGAGGAACATTGAAATGTTGCTGAAGAATGAATTAATTGATAATTGTTAAGTAAATCGTTAATGTTAATAAAATTGTTCAATGAATAATTGTTTAATTTCTTGCTAATGATTCTCATCCAGTGAAAACTGCAAATGTTGATGAAGAACATTGAAATGTTGCTGAAGAAAAACGTAATTATTAATTGTTAAATGAATCGTTAATCTTAATAAAATTGTTTACTGAATTGTTAATGTCAATAAAATTTTAATTGTTAAATAAATCATGGGTTTTAGCTATTAAATTCTCATTTGCAAAATTTCCAAGCTCTAAATATTCGAGAAATAAGTGAAATATCGATTTTCCGTTTTTCATCACCCAGAAAGTTGAACAAATAAAAAAGTTAAATAAAAGCTCGCAGCAAAAAACGTTTATTTATGATTGGAACACTTTTTTTTTAAACGTACGAATCGAAGCATTGGATAGAAAGGTTGTGCATGGAATTGAGTTTGAAAAAGTGCAATCTAAACGTTTTCATATTATACAGTGTATATTCAATTCGTATTTGAATTTCCCTCACATGATATTCATGAATGTAGCGATGTATTCCAATTTACGTTTTTTTTTTTGTGGATGACAGTTAAGCTGCTACAAACGTTAGAGTTTTTTTTTTGTACTGCTGATATTTAGTATGCAAACATGCAACTTCGCGAGTATCTCGATCACGATGCAAAATCGGTAGCACGATGCAATTCAAATTCCGGAGAATCCTTCGTAGCTCTGTTCGATCAATGCGAGCAGACGCACATCGTGGTGTGCATCTGGGAACAGTTGCATTGTTCAGATTTGCTTGACGAAAACGATTATCAAGAATTTTTGAAATCAGGACAAAACTGAAGAAAAGCTTATTCTTCGAAAATACAACTTTAAAGAATAATTAATATTTCAAGAATAAATCAACTTTTTTAAATATTTATTATATTTTTATAATTAAAATTATACTATTTTCTACTTTTAAGTATTTGGTCGATTCCATTACATTAAAAGTAACATTTATGCAACATTTAGTTATTTTTAAGTTGAATTGTACGTTTTTACTCCTAAATGTATGGTTGCAAAATTTCTGATTTTCGAGTAGTCAAGAAATGGATAAAACATCGTTGAAAAGCTTGTTAAAAAAATTTTGAAAAATCCTTTTAAGCATCGTAGCGTTTTTTCATCGATCACCAGTCATTCAAGATTAGTGGTAACCAAAAATAATAAAAACTCAAAGTAGGTGAATTAATTTTGAACGTTTTTTTACATTTTAAATATATTTCTCTATACTATTTTTTATTTACACGTGTTTCACGTACATTTTTATTATTCAAAATTTCGACGAAATATTCGCTTCAAAAGCTCCAAAAAAAAAAAACAAAAATCAAGAATTTTGAAATCGAAGAAATCCTGGATTATCTTGGAGTACTGAAAGCACTAGGTGGTTGGAAAAGTCGTCTATTTTTGAAAAAATTGAAACGCCAGTCTGTTGCGTGTCACATGTCTCAGGATTCTATAGAATGAACGTTTCGCGTATTACAACGATATCGATGTTGATTACCGCGGAGGGAAAATCCGATGAGTTGGATTGATCGATTTTCCGGAAACATATGAGATATTAACCGAGTAGACAGGAGATGGCAAGGCTTCGCATAACTCCGCGTATTACACGTCTGTCTGTCAAACGATCACATTTGTGATCCCTCTGTAGGTGGATTCACGAGGTTCGATCCTGGCGAGGATTCCCGATGGGAAAAGGGTTGAGGGGGTGTCAGGGTGAGCGAAGGCTTGATGACAATCGGTGCAATCGAGCCTGAACGCTTCCGGCAAATGTTGAACCCTCCCTTACTAATCAGGTCGTGATGATACGAGTTTCTCTACACGTATCATGCTATCGAGAAGAATCCGCGGTACGTTCCAGATCCGGTGAAAATACGTTTCTCCTGTTTCCAGGAAATAATCAAGCACACACTGAAAATGTACAGTCAACGAAGAAAACATTCGTAAACAACGTTTTCTTCATTTATTTTCAAATGATTTTTCGAAATATAAATTTTTTATTTTCGTGCTCGATAATCAAAGCTCGAATTATTCGTGTTATCTGCTCACAAAAATGTTGGGAAATTATCTACAAAAAAGTAAATCCTTATTTACAAGAAACTTTTTACACTCAGATTTTTTCAAATGATTTATTGAAAAATTAGAAAGTTCTTAAATTTTCAAGCTCGATAAACAGCTCAAAATAGTCGTGTTATTTGTTCGTGAGAATCTGTAAAAAATATGTACAGAAAATAAATCCAACTTTACAACAATTATTTTACACATAGTTGTTTTTTTTTTCAAATTATATTCACAGGATTGTACGCTTCAACTAATTTTCGTATTTGATAAATAATTTATTCAAATATAAATATTCGTGTTGTCTACATTGTATTTTATTTATTTTTTTTTATCATTCATTTTACATCAGTTTTTTTTTAATTTTAGATCTTCTTTTTTAATACTATTTTTTGGTTTACACGTTTTTTACGTACGTTTTGATTTTTTCCAAGCTCTAATTCCGGAGTTGAAAAATAAACAAAATTTAATGTAAATAAGCAGATGATTTATTATTTTTGTTTAATGTCGATCTGAACAGAGAAAGCATGCATTACGATCAAAAAGCTTAAATATTCCATAACTTAGCGCGCTTACGTTTACCAGCCTCGTCAATAACGTACGATAACATCACGAGGCTGCTTTCTGCCTAGAGCGGGGTTAATAGCAATTTCTGGTAAATTTGTGCCACACTGGCATTTGATGCATCCCATCTGCATATTAGTTTCTTCGTGCAGAGGTGCGTTGTACATTATGTACACGAACGCATATATTAAACGAATTTCACATTAGGGTATCAGATAAAAGATTTTTTATGTCATTAAAAAACGATAATTAAAAATAAAGTCGAGCAAAAAGGGTAACCAACCATTCGATGAAAATTTCTACCAAAATGAATTTGAGTAAAATGCTTAACATGAATCGTTGCGGAATTCCCAATTATTGATAATTAGAGTCTTTCTAGGATCTTCAGTTACCCATTTGCTCATATTGCATTTTCCCGTTTACGCGAGGATTTCAAACATTGTGCAATTAATTATTCGTCGCAAGTGCATCAGCCTTCGTTAATTGTCATGTGTCTCATCAGGGCTTGCTCGTTGCTCCGTTCCACAACGCGACAACTCGTCTATCTCTTTCGTTTGATGTCGACATTATTGTTCTCAGATACTGTCGCGTCTTATAAAATTGACAATAATTAATTTAATAATTAATTTAATAAATAGTTAATCAGGTAATTAATTTAATACTTAATTTAATTAATAATTAATCAGGTAATTAATTCAATACTTAATTTAATTAATGATTAATCAGCTAATTAATTTGATAATTAAATTTAAAAAAGAAGAGATGTTGAACCGTATGGTAAACGTCGATTAAAGATCTGACTATTTGTATCACAGTACAAACGAACAAGGTTAATTAAAAAAATAAGTAGACTTTTTATTTTTCGAGAAAAACATTTAGTTATTAATCAAAATTTATTTTTTAAACTTCGAAGTAATATAAATATAATACACTTGTGCCAGCTCATTTTTTCAATCATCGAAGTACTTCTGATACGAGCTTTTTTATATGCTAAATTGTTACAAATTAATCACGAACAATCAAAAACAAAAAATAAAAAGCACATAAAAATACCTCTAACGTTTAACTTGCATAAACCCAAACTAAAAATGCAAAATGGCTGATAATTTTACCATAGGTACTTTGGAGACACGTATCAACATAAACAAAAAAAAATTGAAAATCGAATTTACATAGCGCGCGAAATTTGAAAAGTCACCTTACTTTTTGAACAAACCTTGTACATGTGTGTATCTTTGTGTGCGCACGCACGCCTACATAGAATAGATTCGCGCCTACAAACAAGCTCACCGAACCTTTTACCGGTTGTGCATAAAATAAAAATGCAAGCTCCTCTACCGGGAATACTACTGCGTGAACACTCTGCACAACTCATTAGCGCGAAATACGTTGGGCACGTAAGTAGTTTATTTCGAATGTCTGTCAAAGCCGGATGAGTTATGGAACCGTGAAATGTCTTTCATCTTGAGCTCGCTGCCTCTTTCACTTTTATCGTTAAATAAGTAGGGAACACATTTTCGGATCGTTTGGTAGACTCTTTCGTAATTAAATTTCACTTTGCTTAGCCTTGATTCACGTAACTGTTTCACCAATCTCCTTTGTTCCATCATGTTCATCATTGAGTCTACAGATTTTTTTTCGAAAGCGATTCCTTAATTGGCAAATAGGAATGATGCTATTAGAAAATTTCGAAATTTTACTTAAACTTCGTATTTTAAATAAACAAACTTTAACCCAAAATATATTAAATACTGATTGTCAATAAAAATATCTGTCAATGTAGAAATATCGAAATTGCGCTTTGGTTACCAATACGAGCCAGTTAATTTCCTGAAGTTAGTCTAAAACCTATTTTCTTTGTTTAGAAGGGTCCTAGTCTACCAGGAGATTAAGGTGACGGCCCCGAAAATACAAGTAGGTAGAGACGAAGACACGCTAGATAAGGAAAGCGAAAAAGGTCGAGATCTCAATGTCAGTATACCTGTGGATAGCGAAGAATAGTGTACGAGTAAGCCAGCGAGGTACAGCTGAGTGTGTTCCAGAAAGACACGAGGTTTGGGAAGCAAAGAGGGAGCCAGAAGTCCCGAAAGATCAGCCGGGAACACTTCGCAAGATTGAAAGCACCGAGATAGGAAAACAGGGAGGGGTGAAAAGTGAAGTGAAGAGAAAAGAGGAGGTTCTAGGTGCTATTCTCTTTTCGACCCGAGACCGTAGTACATCTACGCCAGATGAAGAATTTAAAGGAGTAGCAGAAGCCAAGTTTCTACCGAGTTGCCTTTGGAAAGACCAAGGATTCTTTCATCAATAGCCGTTTCATTTTTATTGCTCATGATGCACCAGAGCTTGTTTTCTCATCTTTGGAGCCAAAGCCTCCTTCAGTTTGCCATTCTCTCCAATCAAGTTCACTCAATTTCTCCAACTCTCGAAGGCTCCTCGATGGCCTCTTGTATTAATTGTTCGAACGGATACGAGCTTTCCTCCCCAATGAGCGAAGCGTTTGCAGACTCTGGTACAATGGGTTCACTCCATCCTTGCATCCTTCCACTTGACGACCGACGCACGAACGCGTGTATCAAACAACCTCGAAACTGACGAGCATAGGCGCTTCCTCACGATGGTAACGCTCATCATTGAGTGCTTGGTTTCCCCAGGCCCAACGAGGGCTTTATACTTCACCTATAGCTAGGTTATGTCTACTGCGAATCCTGCTTTCTCGATTCTCCGGACGTACTGATGAAACGTACAAACATATCGCGATAACGACCGCAACTGCTGATGATAGAAGCCAATAAGTTGGCTAATGCAACGTCTTTCGATCAGTACTTTTAGGCGCACTTTACCTACTGCGAAAACTCACTTTTGACATATCCAATGATTTATTGGTACACTTCCAAACTCTATTCTGCAGTTGATACTCCTGAGCAGTTAACCGTCATTGGGAAAGCTTTCGATGTGTTGACAAACTCCGTTCATGGTTATTCATCGATTTGTTAAAACTGCCGGATTTCGTTCCACTTGCGAACAGCTTGCAAGCTCTGGCCCTGAGAAATGCTGGCAAAGCATTTTCAACTTAAGTAACGGTCATTCTTTTTTTTCACGTTGCTGCACTTCCGGTTTATAAATATTCACCGAGCTGAGAGTTGTAGAAATGAAAGGGAAAAAAAACGCACATCTAGATTCGAGTTGTTCGACATTGGATGGAAAAAGAAGATAACAACGATCACTATCATCATAGAGGATAGGGCTTTAGGGACCAGCAGCCCAGAATTGCATTGCTACGAATCCCATCGTGGAATACTCCATCGATATTGTCGTGCTTCTTCTCATTGCACTATTCTCGTCGCGCCACAGGTGAATTCTCTCTATTTCTTTTACACGTGGCCACAGTAGAGCCTTCTGGTTCTCTACAATCCCTCAGCCAATTTACCCACTTCAATTCTTTCTCTCTCCCAACCTTCCTATCGATTTCTGTCTTTTTGCATTTTCGAAATTATTTTTCTCCCTCCAATTTCGTTGTTCCAAACTGATAATAACTTTTCCAGGTTGATAATTCAGTAATTTAAAAAATTTTGGTTCTTCTATATTTGGCTATTTAAAGTTCTGATCTTCACCCCTTTTCTGAGAAACTGGTTTTTTTGCTTTTGCCTCTAGCTATGTAAAGCCCAAATTGGATTGTTAAAATTGCTGTTTACAGCAAATTCGTGCAAATGTAGATAAAACCCTAAATAAAGGAAATTATGTATGCTGACTATACGAACCAAAAAAAAAAAGAAACGTCTTATGACACCTGAAAAAAAAAGATTTCGAGCAGAATAATTCACGACAGGGTTAAACCTCAGTACTGGTCATGCCATCAAGAATTTAACCTAAATCCTCTTAATCTCGCTCCTTTTGTTCCCGGTTTCCGGAGTTTTATTTTTCACGCGATTCCACCGTTTTGAAATGTCTACAGGTCCAACTTTTGCTTCCTGTACTCGGTGGATACTCTACACTTTTCACTTGCTCTTTTCCATCCTTCTTTCTTCATCCGACACTTTTTCCAGTCGAAACAAATTTGAATAATATTTCATTCGCGTCACAATGAGTTCGTATGATTCGTGAGTGGGCTGAGGAGCTCTTCATGATGTGGATGAGTAAGCCGGTAGAATCGAGCTAGGCACGAGAGATCCTTCTTTTCCCGTTTCCATGGACGAAGGGATGAGCTCTATCCTCGTAAAGAGGAGCCGTATAAAGTGAGGAGCACAGGACTGGAGACACATAATACCTGTATCTACTGGTAGCAGCAGTCTCATTGCTCTTCTATATTCCAACCGAGGAAACCGTAAAAGTACGACGAGTGGAGAGAAATGGCGAGTCTTCAGTTCCTCTCCATCCGGTTTCTCACACTCTTTCATGTTGGGTGTGTCTCACGATGGATTACTCATCGTATAATTTATAATCTTCAGATTAATCGACCTCCTCTACCCTCCACTTAGCTATATGGATATTGGGTTTAACGAAAACTAAAATTTGATTTTCCTCTAAAAAAAAAAGTTTTTTTTTCCCATATGATCATTTATGGGTATTTTTGGCACGATAAATTTTTCCCTAAATTTTCAGTTCCTTACCTGGTGATTGAACTGTTAATTAAATGCTTTGATTTCTTCGCAATAGACGAATCAAAGTCCACAATTTTTTAAATCTTGAGCTAATCTAATACTGAGTCAACCGAATCGTCATACCCATAAAAAATGAGTTATATAGTTATTTCGAAAAAAAGGAATGATCGTTTCGGTCGTTCTATCCAATTTCATCAGTCACCGGTATCTCGACCCAACCGGTCATCAATAACTAGCGTGTAGTTGTAAATTCTCTCGTGTATGATCCAGACACTATCAAACGTGAACGACTGGCTGCTCTTGACTAACCGTAGAACTTTGTCAATTTTGACAGTGATTGAAATACGAGAAAACGCAAAATCGATCATTTTGCCTCGATTTTGGATCACGGAGAGTGGCCGAGTTAGAAGAGTCAAACGATAAAAACTGCTAAGAATAACGGCGAGAAACAAAATGGCTACTATGTATATAGGGTGTCCCACGTAAGAATGTCATCCGATAAATGGGAGGTTCCGAGTGAAATTTTTCGATTCTGAAATAGTTTTGGGGGTTTATCTAATCGATCATTTTCAGCTGATTAGGAATATCATCAAATTTTTGTCGGAAGCACTGCACACAGCAAAAAAAAATCACGTTTTTTTGAAGTTTTTAACGATTTTTTCAGGGAAATTTTGGGTTTTGGGGAAAATTAATGGTTGATTCGTGCTCAGGGGATGAAATTACATCGAAAGAGACAATTAAAAAAAATATTAAAAATCCAAAATTTTTTTGGATTTTAGGGCAAAAAATGTTTTTTCACTCAATCATCGATAACTTTTTTTTCTTTAGGGTTTGGCACTCCACTCTGTGCTCAATCTCTTCGTTATGATTTTTTCTTCAAAATGCTTTTTTAAACATTCAAATCCGATGATTTTTCGATTTTTGGCAGAATTTCAAAGTTGGACCATCGATTTTTGCCAATTTTTCCATACAT
>JAPYZJ010005793.1:0-10971 GCA_030522765.1 Ophioninae sp. B BG-2022a
TATATATATATATATATCGAGACAACATGTTTATGATTATGCTTCCCTGTGCAATCGCATTCTAGAATTTCTGCGTGCGCATGAAATTGGTCACATGGCGCTCATTTCGGTCTCGTTTGTACCTCAGGTGTATAAAATTCTTAGTCGAGATTTGAGAATTATCCAGACCGAGAGAGAGCGATAGGGGGGAGGGGTTCGAGGATAAAATAAAGGTCCTTTGGGACGGGGATGTAGGCGAGGGAGCAACGTCACCATTGCGTGCGAGAGAGAACGTCCATAGTGGAACGCGATAAGTTCCACAGTCGTAAATGTCAAATATGCAAAGTCCCTCCTCCCCTTCACTCGCTTATATGCTAATTTCGACGTGCTTGTTTCTAACGACTATTTTATTACTTTCATTAGGTCCGGGAGACCAACTGTCAGATTTAGTGAACCTACCTCGAGGTCGAAATTTAAAACGCGTGAAAAAAGACAAACAAAATATTACGATGTAAAAAAATGTGCATAGAAGGATGACGAGCGTACCGACGAGAGAGATTTAAGGGATGCTAGAGGGTCGCATAAATGATCAGAGCAATTGATCTAATAAATTTACTTTGTTTTGTTGCAAAAGAAAAATTAAAACCCACGAAAAGCTTTCAATCCTTCTGGTTAAAAAGAACCTCTCACTTGTGGAATTTAGGTTACAAACGTCACTAAAATATTTTTAAAAATTCCCATTAGAAATCCATAACTCAAAAACTATAAAAAATCATAATGAAAATGGCTAAAGACAAGTTTGGCCGTGAAATAACAAATAAGACGAGGAAATGAAAAGGTTTTTGTTGCACTCCAAGGATGCACACTTCGACGCTGTAAAAAGTGTGGTATCCGTCAATTTTCTGATAGCGCTGGATGCCATGATTGAAAAGTTTGAATTTTCGGATACGAACACATACACAGGTGAAAAAAAAGTAGTCGAAGGTTTTACAACCAATCACACGAGTGCTCGTTGAAACTTCGTCTGCCTCTCCAAGAGAGTTAATCTATACACAAAAAACGCTTGCGGTGTTCAATTTATTAGTCTTTCTTTCTCGTTCCATTCTCATTATTACTCGGCTCCTTTCGTGTCTCGAGTAAAGAGTCCTCTTTTGTTCGGTTTGCCGTTTCATGAAAGAGAAGGAAAGAGACGGAGAACACTCTATTTCTAGAGAAAGAGAGAGAGAGAGAGAGAGATAGATAGATGAAAAAAGAGTTTCGTGTCTCTCGGATAGTACCTTGCGAGACGTCTGGCTTGTCTATACTGGCATTTCTCGTGGCGCTTTCGTGCATTGGAACGAAGACTACGAGACGAGGTAACTGGAAGTCCAGGCGTGGAGTCAACGATACAAACGCGAACTTTATCTCCGCATCGCAAGTAGCCTACTATCGAGCTGGGATCATAGCTTTATCCGAGGAACCCTTTATTTCTCGCGTCATATGTGTTTCCGGTTGGAACAATAATGCGTTACGTACATTACGTTGCAAATTTATCACATCGCAACAACGCCTTGTCATCCCTCGTTATAATGGAGCCTGCCACGTGGGTCTGCCGTTCTATTTACCATATAGGCCCAAAGATGTCATCGTGATAGCGTTTGTATACCGATGAAACGCATCCAGTCGTATCTGGGCTTCTCTTTGTCCCTATTTGCTTTCCTCGTTTCCAGCTCCCAGGGCATAACGCGAACGTAACTCGCGACACTCACTTATTGCGATATCAGTCATTCTTACATTCCAAAAGAATCGACCAAGCCGTCTGCAGGGACCGACAAATCGATCCGAGCATTCAAGAGTTGGCTTTTTTTCCGTATGTGTCTTGGAACGTTCTGACGGTTAAATTTGGGAATTACTTATCGATGGTAATGTCAACCATTGATAGCGACTGCTTTTACCTCTGGATAGCCGTTAGATAGTCTGGATTGATAGACTATCAATCCAGACTAGGTCAAGATTCCAGGATCACTTCCAGGGATTGCTGGTTTCCTAGGTTTGAAGATGAATCTTGTGTTTGGGTTAACTTGTGTAGAAACATTGGTGGGTTGGATCTGACAGTTTCGTGACGTAGCTATCGATGATAATGTCAACGATTCTATATGACTTTCAGCTTTCCGGAAAGCTATCTCTATTGACTGATAGCTGCCTAGATTGATGTAAATGGTATCATAATGTTCCTAGCAGGTCATAAAAACTACCTCTGTCCACTTGGCAGACCCAAGTTTTCGCTACGGCTGATTCGTAAGCAGTCAGCCAAAAAGTCATCTTCCTGACCGACCATTTCCATGTGGGGGTGTACGATGTATCCAAACGGCTAGTAACCGGCAATCTCAAAAGATCAGACATAGTCCGATGATCCTCGATCAATCCCTTCAGACAGCGAATCTTAAATGTCAGACTCACGGTTGCGTGAGACATCATTGCTGCAATTTTGCACTTGGAATGTCGGAATTACGAAAGCGGCGGGGTAAAATTGTCGACCGTTTTACTGCTTTAGATCACTTAAACGGCAGTTATGGTAGAGAATGTACGAAATTCCGCGACGCTCATAAACCCACTTCTTCCGTTCATGCACGACCATCTCCGCGACGCTCCTCGAAGCTTCTCACCAGACAGTCGTATTATCTTTGAACTATAAGTTGGAGGAAGCTGAAGAGCGAAAGATACAGACCAAACAAAAGCGAGAAAGGTATATAGATGACCGAGTAGTGGCAGAGAAAGAGGATGAGTCTTCAACGCACTGCGGTGAACCTGCAGTCCACAGCCACGCGTCCTCCGATTCTATCTCACCTTTAAACGCATCCGGATCCTCTTTGTCCTATTTCATTTCTATATCTTCCCTCATTCTCACTCCCGAAGATCCATACGAAACGCAAACAGATGCACCGTCTCACACACGCGCACACCGATGATCAGGTATTCCTTTTTTTTTCTCCACCGCCGGTCATTTTCATCTTCCTCTTTCTCCGGGCTTCCTCGCTCCTCCGTCGTAACTTGGTGGGATAGTCGACGAACGCGTTTTTTTCACGAGTGGCCAGGAGGACGATGGAAAGGGAGCTGGATCGCTCGTGGCGGTAAGGTATGCGAGGATTGCGAACCCTGCTCGAAGAGACCAGAAGAAAATGAGAGAAGGAGGGGCAGGGAAGGGAAGCGAAGTGAAAAGGACCCCTGGAAGGGATGAGGATCGAGAGAAAGGGATTAAAGGAGAGACAGAATGAAAAAAAAGGAGAAGAAAATGCGTGTGGTCGGCGTGCCATTCTACAGGTTGAGGCACCAAGGATACTGCGTCCCGAAAACGCGTGGGAGAAAAAAATCGGAACTGGGTAAACGTGACGTCCGAAGTTTTCTTTTTTCTCTAATTAGGGTGATAACACTGGATTTATAACGGGATTTCCTTTAGAATTTTTCTTGGAGAAAATATATTGGCTGTTGGTGCGCACCCTGGGGGGTTTCAAAATTGAGGCTTTAAATCAGGGTTAAAGCCCAGGATTAGTCAGCAATCAGGACTGCTCAAAAACATCAACTTTGATGAGAGTAAGAATAGGATGATTGAAAAATCGTTTAGATTGCTGGAAAGAGGAAGAAGTCTGAAACGCTGAAAGTCTAAAGTGAGGAGGAAAGGGAGCAAATGGGCGCATAGGTAGCGTGACACCGGTGATTCGACGGGTCTAAACAATCGAACGATGGGGTCTCAAAATATCTTCGGTTCCTGGGAACACGTTTATGCGTGTTCGACCGTCTCGGTGCCACCACTCGTCTGGTAGTCCATTTGTTAAATCCCCGGACTCTCACTCACCGTATTATCATCGTCCCTAGCTCCTCCCTATATTTTTCTCTTCTTTCCTTTCCGGCGTTACTCTGGCGCTCGTTTACTCACGCTTTTCGATTGCGTTCTTTCTTTTCTACCTCGAGGCTCCCAACAATGTAGCAAGTTTGCAAAAAATCGATTCATATCTCAACGATGCGACTGGCAACTTCCTAGGCATCTGCGGTTCTAAGATCCGCCTTTAGTCCAAAAATTAAGTTTGGGATTTCAGATTTTCGATGATTCAGGCGGATCCTCGGTTGGATCAGGATACGACGATGAGTAAGTACTCGGACATTGGTGGTGAAGGACATTGTTGGATCACCTCTATTTGTTAGGTATTCCACATTGGCTACCCAACAATCTGGAACCCAAACAAACACACCGAACATTTTGTCTTTTGCCGATTCAGGCAAACTTCTGACTTGATGAAGACCCAATTAGATGGGCTCATGAATATATTATTGTCAAGTTGAACAACGATATTCACCAGAACGATAAACGTCACCATTGGCTCTTCAGCCTTCTACACATTAAATTCTTTCCATGAAATCTCGTCCGTGAAATCTGAATGGCACAAAAATGTCCCCAATCCCTAGTGATCGACAGTGAATTCGAGATCGGCGGGAAACGAAGTAATTTTATTGGGTCCGATATCCGCATTAACGATTGAAAGTTCCTAGTTCATCGAGTTGAGTTGATCGAATTTTTTTCACTCCGAAATAGAATTCCAGCAGACGTTGCCTGCTAGAGGAACGTTCATTTCCTGTCTGGGCCGATCGCACTGGGAACTTTGTTCCTGGTCGATTCTCGCTGGCAATTCCACATCCAAAGCCAGAGAATCGCCGCAGGATGTACCTGCAGGATCGGAAAGGAAAGAAGAGTCGGATAGAAGGAGGCGGGTGGGAACCGAAAGCGTTCATCGTGAATGCGCGGATTTAAGCTATCTCTCTCTCTCTCTCTCGCTCTCCTTCTCTCTTGCCTTCTCTTTGGATCTCGTGGATCCGTGTGGACCAAACGTGCGGATTTTGCGGTCTCGCCCCGGCGTTCTCTTGCCTGCCCAACCCGGCGGGCATTCAGCCTCAAATTAAACTCCCACCAACATCAGCCACGAGGTGTGGGGAAACCCGACTGGATTTCTCCTTCCCTCTCTTTCTCTCTCTCCCTCTCTCTCTTTTGGTGAACAACTCGATTCCTACGGTGCACCATCCCGTGGATGTATGTACATATCTCTGCGTAAATATATACGCGTACACGTATATTGAATGCACATTCGGGAGGTTTATACCCTACGTGCAAACTCTCCCGCCTTGTTCTCGTACGCCCAAAGCCACCATCGCGACGATAAACCACGCGTTCGTTCCATTACAAGTAGATTGTTTTATCGTCAGCGGGAGAACCCGAGCTGTATCTATTTCTGGACCGAATATACGTACAAGTCTACTCCATCGAAAAAGCGAGCTCTAAACGGTAATCAGATTTCTGCACGAGTGCAGGCTTATCAGGTTTATACGCAGAGACGAAGCCAATGGGGGTTCACTGAAGCTTCAACTTCCAGGAGACCTACATAATCTTATTTGCACCGAGATAAATCGTTTTCCTGTTTATCGAACATTCGGGACTTTGATGTTTCCGGCTTTGGAATACCTATATGGAAAAAATTAAAAATTGCAAATTAAATATCGCGAGTCAATATTTTGCATCGTTCTTTTTTTCGCATTTTACTCGGTAATGCTTGAGTACACCGTTTTCATATTTTTATGCTATCAAATATGTGTAAATGTATAATTTAAGGGAAGATCCAAACACATCGTTGATTAGTTTATACACACTCGTCGAATACCCTACTGAACGTAGCTTCGAGCAATACAGAGGTTTGCAGACCCTTATCAACGTGTTGATTGTCCGCGGTTGAGAAACCACGATACGTTAGCCTCAATTTAATCGGTATGTGTATACAAGGGTGTACATTTTTGGCCGCACAAGTCTGACGTGTTTTGCTTCGTTGCTGCTTCGGGTTCTTCTTTTTTTTTTTAATTGTTTTTTTCAAAAAAACTTCATGTAGAAAATATAGGAATCAAATTGGATCCCTACAATCGTCCCTACTTCCTGATCCGGTTCCAATATTTCATGACAGATTGCTGCTAACAAAGCCTCACTGAGCCCCCATTATCATCATCATTTTTCCTATCTTTCAACAAAAGGCAAACTCGAAAGAGAGAAAATATTCTGGAGCTTTTGGAAGGAACACTGGTAAATATTATTTCCTTGCATCGTCCTTAACTCATAATGGTCACACCTCCTATACGCCAGTTAATCGTCACATGGGGTATAGTGGACCCCACGCCGAAAACTTGTTGCTATTTGCGTTCTACATGATTTATTGACGCAAATCTTACTCGAGTATTCTATTCCATATGTTTTTCAAGTAATACAATCGTTTTTTCTTTTGTTTACAAATTTGTATATGTCAAAAAACAATCAGAAAAAAAAGAACAGAAATCCCCAGTTTTTATTGAAAAAATCATATACATTTTGATTTTTACGATATGGAAAAAAAACCTACGCCTATGTTACTCTTAAAATATTATATTTTCAAGAAAAAAATATAATTTTCACGAACAGTACTATTTCCACCGATTAAGGGAAGGACGAACACGCTGTGGGCCACCTCGAAATTTCAAAAGCCAATTTCTCCCAAACCATTGAACCGATTGGAATAAAATTTCTTTTGTGTACTCAGGAGGCTTGCTCGAAGAAGAACATGCTCGGCATTTTCCGAAATTTTGAAAAAAATTGTGCAGTTTGTGGTTACCATGGCAGAGATTGCGAGCCTCTCCCTAGCTATTCCCTCAAATAGTGTTGCGAGTAGGTTCAGACCTTTCTACGATGTATCCCTACAAAATTTGTCTGGGGTCCACTGGACCCCTAGTGACCATTACGAGTTAAGTGTCCTCGTAGGTTTCCACGTTTCGAAAATGTCTATCTCGTTCCGATCGCGAAAGACGACGAAAGAAGAGGGCGCTGGTTTTGCTTTCTTTGCTGGTACTGGCGAAGAAAGCAAAATCCCGATAGAACAGAGTGGTTTTTCGAATGCACCACCTGTCATCCATTCGCTCGGAATTCTGCGTTATAAATGTACTCGAAGATTTGACGAGGCAGAAACGTGATTTGAATTCGATTAATCGACCAGGAGCTCGTAGCTTGTTCGCCCTCTCTTTCGGGCTAACTCACACATCTGTATATCCATACGTGGAAAGGTATATAAACGTAACACACATTTATACGTACGAATACATAAAAGGTACAGCACCCTCAAAACTCGAGAACCTCGCGCCGTTCTCAAGGGTTCTTTTCTGGTTATTGCGCGTTATTCCTGTCACTGAACGTGTACTTGTTGAGAGAAGGACTTACCCCTCGAATTCAATGTACCAATATTCATCGTAGATAGAGCACTACACGAAATTCAATCGAAAAATCCATTTGCTTCTCAGAAGTAGCACTTTTCCAATTGATTTTGCCTTCTGGGTAAAAGGGAACGGGAAAATTATTCGAGTTGTTTTTTTCGTCGTTATTTCGGCGCAAAAGAGGTCAGTAAAGCGTTGGGAGACGGATAAAGACCACCCCTCGAATTGGAAATATTGCTGAAAGCTCGATTTCGTTTGGAAGGTCTCATGCGAATTTATATCCTTGTAAACACATGTGTCACGTTTCGTGATCGTGGCGAAATCTAACACGGTCGCTGCCATATATTGGCTCGCTGCGCTGGCAAAATTGAAAACGGAATCCCCTGCCTAAGGCAAGACGGAAAATATCAGGGAGGATTTGAGCCCCGGATTGAGAGAGATTGCAGAGCCTACTTCGCGATCTCAGAGTCTTGCTCATATGGCTCGGTTGTACGTGTGTCTGTGTGCGTGCACATTTCTATTTACCTATGGTGAATTCTGTTCTATTTTTTTTAGGGAAATTATCATTTTTCTATGGAATTTTGATATATTTTTCCGAGTAAATAACATTTTTTTTGGCACGTTTTGTTTTGTTTTTTTTTGGGAAATTCGATTTTTTTAGGGCATTATATTTTTATTTTATTTTGTTGCACTCGTCTGAGGAAATACTATTTTTCTGGAGAACTTTCATCTTTCTGGAGAGGTTTCATATTTGTGTAACAATTTGATTCATTTTCCTTGGAAAATTGGATTTTTCTGGCTGGCCAATTTGTCTGACGACTTTTTTTTTTTTTTTTTTTTTGCCCCCCCCCCCCCCCAAATATCTATTAATTCATAAACATTGCAAAAATCCTTTCCAAAAGTATCCTGGCAACTGACATGATATAAACATGACCACTGCACTATACAAGGGAGTGTCCAAAAGTAATCGAACTCATATTTTTCGAGCATTCAATTTTTTAACAAGTAACTTTTACCAAGTATTTTATCCCAATTTGTATTCTATTTCTGAAATATTCTATTTTCCGATACCAAATCCTACCGTGTTTCGTATCGAAAGATGATTTTTTCGAATCAAATGCAAACAAGTAGAAAAGAAATGTCCAATAAGAATAGCTAGATCTAGAACTATTCCATCTAAAAGTAATTTTTTTTGACCGAATAATAAAAAATGCAACAATACAAAATATAGATGTTTATTTAAACGAAATCTGACCTTGACAGGATGACAAAAACATCCGTTGAACAAAAGTTAGTCGAATTCGAGATTTTTCATTGAATTCCACGGTTCTCGAATTACTTCGATGTCTCAAGATAAATGAGACGCCCTTTTTACACGTGTGAGTGGAAATAGACATTTATGGAGGGCCTGGGGCAATAAAAACGCGAAATAGCGGAGCGAAAAGTATGTGTGAGACTGAAAGAGGAAAAAAAATTAGAGAGACCTTTATTTGACCTGGGTGGAATGGGCTACTGTATAGTTTTCTCGCGGGATACATTTGCATACGTTTCATGGGACGTTGAGCATGTCGAAAATCGTCATCCTGCCCCGATCACAACTTCATCGGATGCACACGAACGCTTGGTTGAACATATATCTAATATCTGACCTACACGCTGGTGTCTCTCTTACGTGTGTGAACTACAAAGTCTTTCACTTTTGGTTGTATCGAATGAAAAAAGAAAAAACGAATTTAAAGAAAAAATTAAAAATTCAAAAGATTGAGAGTAGAGGACGATGACGTAGGAATCGTTGCGAAGCCAGAGTTTTCCGATTGGCAGGATGTGAAAGAATTTGTGTACGATTGCCGATTCGAAAAAGATCGAAAAGAATCTATAAGATTCATGCAAGATTTGACACACATAAATTCGTAAAAAATTAAAATAACGAACATAAAAAAATCTAAAAGTTTGTAAGAAAAGAAAATCAAAGGTTCATCTTCCTTTTTTTTCTTGAAATGCCAGACGGCAAAATCATGATTAATAAAAATGATAAAATAAAAAATTCACCCAATCATTTATCTCCAGCCTGACAAAAAATCCGAAACAAAAGGGTTGAATTTGTCCACTCAAGCGTTACCATCGAGACAATTCCCCCGTGCGCGAATTAGAGGTTGGCCAAAAATGAGGCAAGTCTCATGAAAATGTGTCCCGAGAGTACCGTATCCTCTCTTCTCCGGCGATAAAGATAAAAGACGCCCGGTGCTTCCGTATCCGCAGTTCCGGTTATCGTTTTATTATCACTATAGTTTATTATTGCAACGATTGTACTTCTCCGTGCGTTAACGGTACTTTACCATGAAAAATCCCAAACCCTCTTTCCTTCCCTCTCGATCCCCCTTTTCCTTCCTGGAAAGGGGGAGTAAAAGATGAAGGGTGCAAAAAATCATATTCCGGGGTTTCCAAACGATCGTTGTAGTTATCAGGTCTGCGAGACTGGAATAAACACGCCGAAGGCAAATAACCGAGCCAGAATAAAGGTGAATAAGAGAAGGAAGTTGGAAAACCGTGTTGTGGGTCTTCCTTTGCGAATCAGCTGTTTCGCCATCTCTACCTATATCCCGTACATCAGCACGGAGTTGAGGAATGAAAAAATTAAGACGGAAAGAGAAAAAGCAAAAGTGGGAATGCACGCTCAGTTTGGGAGAGAAGAGGGGTTGGACGGAAGGAGGAGGAGGGGAGAAGGTTAAGGGGATGCTCCGATGGAAAGGAAGAAGAGGGCCAAAGGGCTCTCTGGCGGCTTCGTTCAAAGCATACCGCAAACAGAGAAAGAGAGGTAGAGAGTGAGAGAGAAAATGCCCTCGTGAGAGGTCCTGAAGACCTGTCGAGGGATCCTTCCGCGAGAGGGAAAGGGATAGAGACGAAGGGTGACGAGTGTACTGTGAGTGAACGAGACAACCACCGAGGTGAGCGTCTGAAAGACAGAAAACGATAGTGGAAGATCCAGACTCTTAAGGGGCCATAGGAAGAGGAAACACGAAAGGTGGACGCGTGGGAGCGTTCGAATATCTTCATGCTCCTTTCTCCTTTCTCCTTTCTCTTGCTCTCTCTCTCTCTCTCTCTCTCTCTCTCTCTCTCTCTCTCTTATTTCTATGGATATCCTCGTGTACGGTTCAGTTGCGCGCGCACACAGGTGAGCCGGAAATCGAGGAGGCCAGACGTCTCCCCTTTCGTTAGCGGATCAGCACCCTTCCTGGATCTTTACAATCGATCTCTTGTATATTTATATACACGAGGGTAAACCAACGGGAGATCACTCTTGAAGTAGACCTTTGAAGACGTCTAACAAATAGTGAATCTGCAGTGTATCTTTACGATATTCGTCACCGTTCGTTTTTGCTCCAAACTCGGTTGGTAAGACTTTTTTTTTGGCTGGGAAAAATAATGTTTTCTTTTGGTAGCGTTTTTCGTAGATGAGACACGAGGGAAGAGCCTATATAGGGTAATTCGAGGACAGGTGGCCATAGTTTTCGCAGGGGCAATTTATCTTGAAGTACATCAAATAAAACAAATATTTTTATTTTTACTCAGTCATTTGTTTATTAGTTATCAAATTGAACACGAAATAATAACAAAAATCCAACGTTTACTTCACTTAAAAAAATTAAAACATACACAATGGGGTGGCCATCTCTCCTATGCTATTCAATATAAGATGGCCATAGAAGTTGAGGTAAGATGGCCATACTATTTTAATCAATATAA
>JAPYZJ010005794.1:0-10970 GCA_030522765.1 Ophioninae sp. B BG-2022a
AATTTTTATCAATCTTCTCGTAGAGTTACGTTTCGGTGTCGGCCATATTGGATCCGTCATCTTGAATTTTGAAAATCTGACTTCGGATTCGTAATCAGCAACCCCAAAAACCCTTTCTCACCAAATTTCCAATTATTTTGTTGGATAGATTCTTCAAAAATGAATTCTTTCGAAAAAAACGTCATTTTTTTCATTTTGTTTGTTTATAAATCTTATATTTAAACAATTATGCCAATTAGAGTGTATTGTTATGTTCTTACATCCCTCAAGTAACTGAAAAGTGCAAACAACCGTATCTGAATAAGTTCAAACGTAAATAAATTAGAAATATTCAATCAAATCAAAGTGGTGACGTGGGTTACCACCATGCTTCTAAGGGTCAACGATAATCGCTAAGCGGTGATGAATATGAGATTGAAAATGTTTGAATTTAGATAAATTGAAGAACGCCCACCTTGTATCCAAGATCGCATAAGTGCCGGAACTCCCGACTGCTCCAGATGACCTCTTTGGTGAGAGCGGGTTTGGCGGGATGAGTCCAGCTCGGTGTAGGATCCATATCGGCGTCAGCCCAGCTACCGGTGCCGGGTCCGCCGAGTTTTGATTTGTGGCCACCACCCGGTCCGCCCCAAGTGGCCTGATTGAGTTGGGGCTCGTTCCAGGCGGCGGGTGTTTTCGGCTCGTCCCAAGTTGTAGTCTCGTGTGGTCCGTCGGTCCACGAACCGTTGCGACCACCAGGACCACCGGGGTGTCCCCACATGGGTCCTCCACCGCCGCCGCCGCCGCCACCGCCTCCACCGACGCCAACATCCGGTTTCATACCAGGCTGACCACCGGGCATGCGATTTTGCGGCATTCCGGGTGGACACTGCATACCCCCGCGGGCCAAATTCGGCGTCGGTAAATCCTTCCAGTGAGAGGCTTTGCTGCCGGGCATAGCTCGCGGATTCGCAGCCGGATTTCCCCAGAGGCTCGTCCCGTCGTCGTAATTCGGAACGTTTCGACGTTGGGTCGGTGGCGAAGGTTCTTCCCAGCCGGAAGGCTTCGCCGATAGCATGTCCTTCGGTGGCGGCGCCGCCCACTGATTCATACTCGATTGGTTTATCATCTTCGCTGGCGGACCTCCCGATGGATGCTGATGACTCAGCTGATGATGAGGCGGACCCGGTGGCTGACCCCACATCGCGTCCGCGTTCGCACCGTTCAAACGACCCGATATTCCTCGCGGATCACCCCTCATGTCCGCCATTCGAGGATCACGCGCCGCCATCGGATCCATCACTCGCATATGATCCCGCGGATCCAAGGTCATACGATGGTCACGGGGGTCACGCATCTCACGCGGATCGACCGAACGCAGATCCCGTGGATCGCGGGGATCCAGACGAGGATCACCCCAGCTTGAACCTACCGAGCAAACCCGAAAACTGTTTAACTCTTCAATTCTCAGTGTCACCTGTAGATCACTATGTTTAGTCGTGATTTTACACCATAGTTAAATCTTTTCGTTTTTTCTAATAATTAGTAATGGCATTGAATACTACTTTTTATTTTTTCTATGTGGCAACACACATCACTAATCAGCTGTCAATGTCACTAGGTTATTTCGCGGCAATTGGAAAGAAACTTAGTTTGTGCTACCTATTGTGATAAAAAGTGCTATAAAAATGTCTAGACCGTAAGTATCGTTTTTTTTTCAATTATTGTATGCTTTAGTTATATATGCAACCTATACTTGATACATATTTACTCGAAAAAATAACTGATAATTTTATGATATTAAAAATCACCCCCCTCCACTGTAAATCTGCAGAGGGTGATTTTTAGATTTTTCTTCTTATTTTTCCTTTTCAATTAACACATATTTACTTGATCATTAAACGAAAATTTGGTTACGCGGTTTTTTTATAACCATCAACCCTCAATTAATTATTCGATCATAATTTAATTAATATAAAAATTATTGATTAATTATTAAATGATAATAATTAATTATTCATATTATTTTACGATGATTTCCTACCAGTTTGGTTACCAGCTGCGCCGGGCCATTGAGCAGTGTTGGGTTGGCTCGGTGCCGGAGCTCCTGTCCACATGTTGGAAGAATCGGTAGCATCGTCGTCCTCCCCCCAAGTACCCCCGATGTTCGTCGAGGGTGTGTGACCCCATGGTGTTTTCGCTTGCTGGGGTGGTGGCGGTTGGCCGCCGTTTCGCAAATTCGCCTCCCACAAGTCGGTCCCGTTGTTCACCGGTGGTTTCCACATCGGGGCACCGTCCTTACTCATCGCTGGCTCCGGGGAGGCCGGCACGTCCCAATTCGTGTCCTGATTAACGTGTTGCTGCACCGACAAACGGGGACGGAAAGAAACGGGAGCGGGAAAGGGCATAGAGCGCTTGTTGAAATTTCAATGTCCTTTTCATTTTTTGTAATTTTGCTTAATCTATTTTTGTTTACCTCCCAAATATCTGATTTTTCTTAATTTCTAAGAAACTTATGATTTTTTAAAATTTCCGATAGAATTCTAATTTTTTTTTAATTTCCTTAAAACTTCTGATTTTTTCTTAATTTATATCGATCTTTTTCGTACCTCTTTATTACCTTTACTAAATTCAAATATACTTTTTGTTTTTTCTAATTTTTCTTCATAATTGTTTTTAAATTTCTTTTTCGTTTTTCTGTATTTCACTTTGTTTGTTTTATATTATACATTTTTTTTATTAATTCCTCTTTATTATCGTTCATTCATTATGTTTCAATGCAATTTGTATATTATTTGATATGTACTGTGTATATAATTATTTATTTATTTTATGATTTAAAAAAATTCCCTTTCAAATTATTAATCTTTCGATACGATTTTTCTCACCAAACGTTTACGATGTTTAAATCCCATATTTGAAAGGTTAAAATTGGGACGTTTTTTCACAAGCAACGACAATTGCCATTCTCGATGTCGGATCGATGAATTTTTTCTGCACTTCCGTGTTTCTTAATTTTTTTGAAAAATAAAATTTGACTTACGCAACCCCATCCGTCCTGGCTGAAGAGAGCCTCTCGCATGGTGTTCAATTGCTCGAGTTGAGCTTTAGTGGATGGATTCGTGGCGACCGCTGTGCCGGTCGTTGCCACCGTGCCCTGAGCCGGATTCGCCACTTGGTTGTTGTTAGCGTTCGAGCCCGACGGTTGCTGAGGCCCGTTGTTGTTCCCGTTGTTGTTTTGGGTCGTTGGATTCGGGACTCCTGGACCTCCCGGGTTGTTCGATTTTCCTTGCTGTTGCGGCCATTGGCCCGAGTTGTTCTGATTACCGGGCGTCGGATTCGACGATTGCGAGGTCGGTTGACCCGACTGCGGATTCCCAGGCTGATTCGGATTGTTCGTTTTGTTCACGTTTCCTACATAATAATACAAAAAAGCGTGAAAAGCGAAATATTGAGTTTCCGATCAATCTGGTACATCAAAATCACGCAAATTGGCAATTACGCGTTTTCGAAATAAACGCGGTAGAAAGAAAACAAAAATTTAACGAGTTTTTATCTAAATTGTTTTTTCCGAACGGTGTATTGAAAAAGTGATTTTTAGAAATTCGGTAAAAAAGCACTGAAATTTAGTGTTTTTTTTACTACGTTGATAATTTTTAATGTTTTTTTCATCGAAAATTTTTTTTTTTTTATTGGAACCCGCTAAGGTGAAAAAATTAAGTAAATATGATTGAAAAATTTTAATATAGTCTATTTCAAGAAAAACCACGTTTTTCTTGATAAACGCGGTAAAAAGAGAACAAAAGTTAAACGAGTTTTTATCTAAATTGTTTTTTTCGAACGGTGTATTGAAAAAATAATTTTTAAAAATTCGGTAAAAAAAAAGCACTGAAATTTAGTGTTTTTTTGACTACGTTGATAATTTTTAATGTTTTTTTTCATCGAAAATTATTTTTTTTTATTGGAACCCGCTAAGGTGAAAAATTAAGTAAATATGATCGAAAAATTTAAATATAGTCTATTTCAAGAAAATCCTCGTTTTTCTTGATAAACGCGGTAAAAAGAAAACAAAAATTAAACGAGTTTTTATCTAAATTGTTTTTTTCGAACGGTATATTGAAAAAGTGATTTTTAGAAATTCGTTCAAAAAAATCACTGAAATTTAGTGTTTTTTTGACTACATTGATAATTTTGAATGTTTTTTTCATCGAAAATTATTATTTTTTAATTGGAATCCGCTAAGGAGAAAAATTAAGTAAATATGATTGAAAAATTTTAATATAGTCTATTTCAAGAAAAACCTCGTTTTGGGTTGTTACAGATCAACAACCGAGTGGACAAGGTCAAAATTGAGTCCCTTATCTTTAAAAATTCTTCGCGTGTCCGTTTCTAGTAAATATAAATTAATACATAGATTATAAAGAAAAGTGTTTTTCACTGAGTTTAATCCAAAGGACTTTTCTATTTTTTCTTTTGTCTTCAAAATAAATTGTGTTAAAGTAACTCTGATTCCGAGGTTTTGAATTAGGTCCAACCCGTCAATGAAAACGTGAACATTAATTATTATACACGAAATGTTATTTTTCTTCATAATATATGGAAATCGATGGCCATTGGAAGATTTGATTTTTCTTCGTGGTGAAAAAAGAAAAAAGTCTTTCTCCGGAAACGAATTTCGATATAATTAGGAAAAAAAAAAATGTTGGATTTGAAATCGAAGTATCTCGAAAGAGTGCTTACCGGGATTATTTTGAGTTCCTGGAGGTCCCTGATTTTGATTAGCATTAGGATTTCCGGTAACGGCTCTGTTGACGTTGTTGCCGCCCCAGTTATTGGGTGGAACGATGCTACCGGCTGGATTACCGGGTGTGCTTCCCCATCCGGATGGAGTGGGGTTGTTGTTGTTGTTGTTGGGAGTGGTGGCGGGTGCGGAACCCCAGTTGGCGCCGCCGCCGCTATTGAGGGAGCTTTCTCCGCCGCCTCGTAATCTCATGATCCTGGGAATGCCCCATCGTTGCTTGTACTCGATGGCGGGGTCGATATTAAGCTGGTCGTTGAGTTTCTTTTGGTCTCGTTGTTGGAAATAGTGATTGTTACGGTAGGCGATGTCGAGCAAGGTTTTTTTGAGGTCATCGAGGTTAAGCTGTTGTGGGTCATCATCGTTGTTGCCGCGTGAAGCGAGATAAGCTCGAAGGCGATCGCGGATGATCGTCGGGATGTTGACGACGCGAGGATCGCTTTTATCGAGAGGATACTTTGATGATGCCGGATGGACGTCGATCACGGTGGATGGTTGATGATCGTGGATCGTACGATCGGAGAAATCACGATCATGAATTTGTACCACCGAGTCGTTGAATGTTGTTCGATCGATGTATGCTTTGTCGATGATTGTACGTTCAACGTGGCACGCTATTCGTTCGACAATATATCCCGTTATTGTCGTATTGTTTTCGTCGTAATTGCGAGGACGTGAGATCGACGCTGGGCGAATTGGAACGTTCCTTTCTGGTTCCAGTTTGTCCCCGACGACGATGATCGTCTTGACGACAATAATCTTGGCGTTATCGCCGTTAGTACGCGGGTCGTTCGTCGTCGCGTCGATATCGTGACACCAACGGCAACAACGGCAGCGCGTGTTGTTGTCGTTTGGATTGGAGCGTGAATCAGTGTCACGTGTTACAGGTACATCGTTTGTTTGGGATGTGACGGTGGCTGATTGGCATTTAAGCGTCATCGTAGGCTCGCAGGTAGTCTGTTTAGGAATGTTGACGACGATCATCTTGTCGAGGCTATCGGCGTTGTTAGACGTTGCGGTATCGTCAATCGGGCCAATTCGAGGATCCGCGTAATCGTCGCTGTCCTTGAATTCTTCGTTTATCTCGTAATCGTCACAGTCCCTATCGTAAGCGTCGCGTTCATCATCCCCGTGGTAATCGCAGTTTTCCTTATTCATCGATCCTTCGACTTTCGCTCGTGACGCCTCAGACTTATCGCTAAACTTAACGCCCGACGTAGACTTAGATACGGACTTGGCTAACGCAGAGTTATATTCAAGATCGAGCTTGTTAGACGCTTGACACTTTTTAACCTTAAAACTATCGTTGAGAGGCTTGTTATTAGACTTATCGTTATCCTGAAATGAAAGAGCACCAACAGTAAACATTGTTGCTTCGGTACGTCTAATACCATCATTTTGAGACCCTAATACGCTAATATTAGTAGTCGCGTTACAACTAGTCTTGTAGCACGCGGCGACGTTAGCAATGTCACCGATAACGTCCCGATCATGATTATCGTTAACAATTCGAATCGTCCGAACCGCGTGATTCGCCATCGCGCGGTTCTTCTCCCCTCCCTCAATCTCGTACCTCTTCGTCGTTTGATAATCGTTGTTGACGGCGGCCCGAGCGACGACCACGCCAACCACGTTATTATCAATCTTACAATAATAATAATAATCGTAATCGTCGTTTATCGCGCAATTGTCATTGTAACCCTCAATCATTAACAATAATGGAACACATATGCGTTGCTTCAGCCCGATCACGGTGACGCGATCTATTATTAGATAATTATTTGTAGTCGTAATGCGAGACGCGGCTCGTTTTTTAGTGAGATTATCCAGGAAAGATTGCAATGTGTGGTCGGTGATTTCGTTTTCGTAAACGATAAGCGTAATGGAAGAACTGGCGTGATGCGCCTTTGAATTGTATCGCTTTTGCGAGCGTTTCTTTCTCCGAGGTCCTGCCAACTTTCTCACCCCGACGACGATCATTCTCGTGTCACGATTCAGACGAGTCCTCCTCGTTTTTTCGTTTCTCGATGATGATGACGATAATGAGACCGGCGGCGGTGAGATCGACACCTCCTTCTTCATCGTTGTTTTCACGTACGATTTAACGTACATCCTGCCTTCGTGATTAGCGCTTTTCGGCGACGGTGACGCGAGCAACGTCGTTGACGATGACGTCGATACCTTCGGTAGCATCGTTTCGTCAATCCCGCAATTGGTCGCTAACGGATGTACGATCGAACTCGTACCGTTCTCGTTGTTGCTGTTTCCGTTGCTGCTGCTGCTGATGGTGGTGGTGGTGTTGGTGATGCGGTTGTCGCGATGCTGATGACGATGATGACGATGATGATGACGGTGATGATGAAAATGGCGGTGATCATCGTCGTTGACGTCGCGTTCGTCTCTGTCGTTCTCGTCGCAATGATCAACAACTAGATTTATCGGGTTTTCGGCGTCTACGCCAGCGAGGCCAAATTCGGCCAGGAGATAGTTGTCACCGTGACTGGTTGAGCTGAGCAATATCACAGACTTTGAGTTATTATTACAATAATTATTATTACTTACGAGACTAAGGTTAGCCTTAAATTTATTGTTTTCGCCGTGGTCAAGGCGGGACCCTAGTAAGGAGTAATTGTCGACAATGTTGGCGAGACGCGACTGCCGCTGGGGGCGTTCAGACTTGGGTATCCTAACTAGGCTAGGTACCCCAGCGGGGCTCCGCGCGTCCCACCCTCCTCCTCCTCCTCCTCCTCCTCCTCCTCCCTCACCTCCTCTTCTCTCATCATCACCCTTTAAAACTAAGCGTACACTTACTTTTAGTACCCTAACGCTTACGTCGCTAAAGCTATCCTTATTATCACTTAACGGCTTACACGTAGACTTAGACGTTACGGCGGAGCTGCCTAGCTGCTGACCAAACAGCGAGCCCGGTGTTTTTTGCTTTCTGTACTTCTGATGATTATGTTCTGCATTGTTGTGGTTATTTACTTTATTATTATTATCGTAGGTTAGAAGGTGATTTGTTGGGTTTTTTGTGGTTTCTTTTGCCACTGACTGGCAGGCCTCGCCTACACCGGCGAAGCTGAGCTCACCTGAAATTCCAACAGTTTCATCGTTACTTCGCTTTTCGAGTGGACATACTTTCGAACTCTTCCTCGGGAACGGGGAAACCGGACCAAAACGGCGGGTGAGGGGGGGGGGGGCAAGGAGAGGAAAATACCGTTTTTCTTTACTTCTTTTATTTAGAAGTTGTCGTTTGTACGATTTTCTCTTTGGCTCTCTTGAGCCACTTCTGAAGCATACTTCTTTTATCAGTCGTACTTCGACGGCGGTTTATCTTATCGGCGAGCACCGGGAATGGCTTTATGCTCCTCGGGAATTCCGCGAACTTTTGCGATAGCTCGTTTGCACCATCTGCACCAAAGTTTTCTCCAAAGGGATATTCATTCTTTTTGTTTGGGTTTGTTTATTGTTGATTATGGTTGGTTATAGTGTTTTTGGTTTTGTCTTTTCGATTGTTGGTGATTGAAGGTATTTTTGAAACGTGATTAAACTGTAATCTTCATTCTTATCCGGCGAATTCCTTGACACTTTTCAGAGGTAAGGTTACCGTGAAAACGTCGAAAAATAGGTCTTCAATTTTCTTCTTTTATTGAAATTTGATTTTTAAAAAAGCTAGTTCGAGTCGAGTATATTTGCAAAAAAAAAGCAAACCGTTTCTGTTTGGGTTTTAAGCCAAGGAGGTGGCCAAAGTTAAATAGTCTTTTGAAGCGCTGATTTCCAAAGAGAATGAGAAAAATGCTTTTTAACGACATTGCTTATAACCGTCAATTTCTGAAATTTGCGTGAGTTTTTAAATTAATATTTCTACAAATATCATAAATTATTTGTTATAAATTTGTAACCAGAATCGTAAAAATTGACAAAAATTTGTCGATAACTTGTCTTTGTTGAAAAATCGTATATTCGACGATAAAATTCAAAAATTTCTTCAACCTTGCATCGACATTTTGGGATGAATTCACGATTGTCTGATTTCGGTACGATTCAGGGAACGAATTTTTACGCTTTCAGTCCGTTGTTCTGCAGATTGGGTGATTCCGGATTGAAGTTGAAGCAAAGATTTTGGAAGTTGAAGGAAGGTTGCGAGCGAAGAGTCGAGAAGGAGATCGGAGAGAAGAAAAGTTCGGCGTCGATTGGACTCACCAGATTGGCGTGGCAGGACGGTTAAGAAGTCATTGGCGGCGGTAGCTTTGGGGTGGCTGATAGGTGCTGCCATCATGCTGCTGTTTATGAATTCGATATCACAGTACCTAGCATGCTCTGGTCGTTCCCCCTCCCGCGCCCCACTCAGACTGCTTCCCTCTAATACTACTACATCCCCCTGAAAAATCAAGTAAACAAAAAGATCAATACGATGAAAACAAAAAAGTGACGAAGAGCAAGTTTGGAAACTTCGACTAACTTCGCTAGGAAATTGGCTAGGGATTTTCGGTACTGGAGAATTTCTGGGTGATTTTACACTTTTATCTTCTCTTCCGTTCGTTAACTCTTCAAGGGATCCACGAAGTATCTATCGGAAACCGGGAGGTGACTGGGAAAATTGAACGACGAACGAGAATCGGCAGTTCTAATAAGCTTTTAGGTACGCGGTACTCACCTTGGAATTTTGTACGAAGGCATTTGTTTCGGTAGAAATCTCATGTGAACTAGAATTGTGTGGAAACATTGGGCTCAGTTCTTCTTTGGCAGGCAATGCATAGAAACCAAGATCTGCGGTTAGAGAAAAATAAACGAGTTAAAAATGCTGCCGTCAATAATTGAATGATAACGGTGGTCATTTGAGATAACAGCAATTTTATTTATCGTCGGGATGAACATTTGCGGACGGAAATTCGATCTTGAGCGCTTCTTAGCGATTTGTTATTTTTCTTTATACTCAGCGACGCTAAAAGTCTAACAGGACTTTCTTGAACCTTTATAAACCTCGGATCCTAACGAATACGAACCGAATTACTATTCGAATATAACGAATTATATTATACATGGCAGAAGTACAGACATTATACTTTTACCATTTTTATTGGTAGAAAAAGTTTTTGCATCGGCATTAAGTTAACGAGATAATAAAAGTGAGGAAAAAAATCCTTATTGCGTAAACGCTGCGCAAATTTGAATACGACGAACCGAGCTAGTCACGGGCGGCTCGATAATCGCAGCGGAAATTTCAATTCCAGGACACGGTAAATGATTGTCGGAAAGCTGTTTCGACCAACTAACGACCACTCTTTGGAAAGTTCTCGGCCATGGCTATAAATGTGGATGGTGTGAAAATAAATCTATATAGGCGCAATGCTCAATTATTTTTCAATACTTTTTCAAAGTTGTCGCTTTGCTGCATTTGAATGAGAATGGAGAAAACTGAAATGGGAGCTGGGACTAAGTATCGCGGTGGAAAAGACATGGCGCTGAACCAAACGGAAAAATATATAGATAACTCAGACTTCGTTAACCCAAACAAACCCAAACAAACCTTGCGCAAGCAAGTCTATAAATCAACGCAAAGCGGCTCTCGATCTTTTATAACTTAAATATCAAAGAAACCAAAATAAAGAAAAATCTGTTAAAAAAAAAAAACATCAATTTGATAACAATCGTTCAGGATTACTTCAGGACCAAAAATCGTGATCACAGTAATAACCTCGAATGTTTTGCAGCGAGTTCGATAGAAAAGATTATTCATGCCGAAAAATAAGCGTAACTCCGAAGAACTAACCAGCGGAGTTCTGAAAGTTGAACTTCAGGAGGAATTTGATAAAAAGTATCGGGAGAAACGGCAAAGATGAAGAGAGTGTGTAACTCCGGCACGATTGGCCTACTAACTTATAAGAGCGCCATTAGTGAACGGGAAGTACTGCGCGATGTCCCGAAATAATCTTCGAGATAAGATAATAATCTCGATCGTTTGATATCCTGGTTGAAGCGGGTGTTACGATGGGATGAGAAACGCAAAGTTGCCCCGTGTCCCCGATAGACTCCTAATTCTCGGGGCTCCTATCGCATCGCGCGAAAGGAGCGCGTCTACGCGATTTTTTTTTTCCGCGCCTCTCCTTTGTCATGAATCATTCCGAATGATTATGCAATAGAGATTATCCTGCACACCGGAAAAAAAATCCTATTCGCACACGTAGAAAAA
>JAPYZJ010005795.1:0-10970 GCA_030522765.1 Ophioninae sp. B BG-2022a
TAAATCAACAACAGTACCGCTTTTAGAGGTTATGTTATAAACAAGTTTATGTTCTAAATGGTTTAGCTCAAAATACGGCAAAAAAGTTGTCTACATTATATCAACAGTTTAATCACTCGCCGGGCGTATTTATTTTCTAACTAGCTGAAGGAATTAACTGCAAATTACTCTCTTTCTTATTTATGTTTTGCTGCAAACTCCAACACAGTGTTGCGAGAACGATGGCGGCGTCCGAATTAACATCTGAAAACACTGCCATATCTTGGCAAAGTTAGTAATATTTCACTGGGCTATCTCTCCTCTATGGTCATCTGTCCTCGAATTACCCTATAAATTTTTCGTTGCACCATTATAGAAGCGAAAAAGATGTTTCTTTTTTTCTGCTGTCCCGAATTGAAATATGACAGAATATAGATCCATATCAACTTGGAGAGTAATTGTACAACGGTTGGACAATTATTACTTTAAAAGATTACGGGATACGTTTCATTGGGTCGCTCTATGATTTCAGTATGATTACTAGATTCGTTTGATTTTCAAACGAATCCAACTTGAATGGCGGTTAGTTTCCACGTTCCAAAGGGAAAGGAGAGAGAATGGATTTTCTGACGCATTTAATACGATAAACAAGGGCTTGAGTAGACTCAGAGAACAGCTGGTGGGTATATGCGAAAAGAGCTGTTCTGACGCAACATCGCTCTCGTTCGAACAATTTGTAAGAGTGGATTTGTACAAACGAGAAGTAGTTCTTGGCTGCGGTTAGTAGTGGCATGTTTTCGGCTGGTACCTCGGTTAGGCTCTGCACGACGGTTCAGCTGAACAAGACCACAGGTAGTCGATGTAGTCGAAGCTAAAAGCAACTACGATGCGATGAGAGAATGGAGGACGAAGAGGAGCGGAGCTTAGAGCCTGATCTCCCAACAAGTGTAAGATGTTTTCGTAAATCCTCAGGAGGACGAAAAAAGGATCAGAGGGCTGAAGACAGAGAAACAGGAAAAGAGAGAGAGAGAGAGAGAGAAATTCAAAGAAAAAAGGGTCAAAGAAAAAAGAGTCAAAGAAAAGAAGCATAGATTGAATGAGAGGGAGAGAGTGCCGGAGGGATTCGAGATGAGAGGAAATTCTCGGCTATGCACTTTTCCACGTTTGATTTCTAGATGGACTTTTCGCTATCTCCGATTTCACGTATATTTTCTCGTTTTTCATTCACCTCCGCTAAATTGGTTACGAATCCATATTTTCCTATTGGTTCAAGACCGTGTGTATGCAAGCTCTATGGGTACTACGTAAACATTGAAACAACTTTATTGATAAAAACACGCCAGAGTTATAGTAATCGTGCAAAGTCAATGTTTGTGCGTTACTTATTTATTTATTTCGAAATAAATAAGTAATCTTCTATTATATAATGATCTATAATTTATAGTCTAGATCTATAAGATTATAAGGTACCTGATCCATGTAAGGCCCATCTTATTTGTTTTTAAGTACAAAAAGAAACTATGAATGTTGAAATAAAACACAAATGTTTATTTCATCAATTATTCAGTAATCAACGTATTAATAATAATTTTGGTTCAGAAAACAATGTTCACTATTAACTATAAGCTTTTTTTAAAAAAGCGTCTTCTGGGCCTTATTCAGACCACTGTTCCAAATGAGGCCATACCCGTTGTAACCACGTACAAAAAAAAAAAATAAAAAATATATAATCTTCAATTTGAAACTTCAATTTTGATAACAACATGTATAGTGCTGATAAACCACTACATTTAATTAAAATAAAGATTCACTAAGTAATATTGAAAACATTTTTTGTTTTCGAAAGTTTTAGTACGTCGAGATTTAAGAAACGCCTATGTGCGATCGCACGCGCTGCCTTATATCGACTGCAAATTTGTTTGGGTTCGCCACAGCGCGGAGGTTGATATGGCAATTGCGGCCATCCAAAATTAGACATTCGACGATGAGAGATCAATTCGTTTGACTTCGTAGTTTTGAATATTTAAAACGTGGCCTTTATTAGGTACTGGGCCTTACATGGATCAGGTACTCAATATTCAGACTTAACACGTTTGGGTATTCAATAATTACGATCGATTGAAACTAACTACGGCGTGGTAACTCACTAGAGATCTCTAGTAGATAAAACAAACAAAATACTAGATTTATCAAAAATATCATATATCCATTTCAATGAAGCTAGGTTTTTTCAGCTGATCGGTGTTTCCTTTAGTTCCAAACGGGGACTCGCTCACTACCTCCCTTCCGCCCACTCTCTCTCTCTCTCTCTCTCTCTCTCTCTTGCCGCAATTTCAATACCGGTGGTTTTCGCTCAATATTAGTTTGCATCCTCTCGCGCGGATCCACTCGACCCAGGAATTCTATAATCGTTCCGGTTTCCACCTGTATTCTCGGTTTATTAGGGAGTTATTTATCTTTTCTCTTTTTTTTTGTAATTCCGTTACGTTTTTTTTCTTGTAGTACGTCCGCCTTGTTATATCGTAGATTGCGGTGGTATGCTGTTTGAATGCTCAGTTTTCACAGGCTAGCAATTATTGGATTGCATCGTGATTTTGGAATAATCAATTTGAAATTCCTGGAAAAATGAAATACAAAAATTCTTACGGAGGTATATTTATGTTTATGCTAGAACGATTCGAGACTACCGATAGTACGTTTGGCTACTGATAATAATAAGGTTTTCAGGTGAATTAAATATCTTTTGATTTTATAATACACGTCACAAAGCAAATGAAAAATCGATCAAACGAGTTTTTCATATCATTACGAACCAATCGAATCCTTCATTGTTCACGAATATATGACATACGATAGCGACCTATACAGGTTTGTTGAAAAATTAAGGTAAGCTTTGACGTTTTTCGAAAAATATTTATTCATCCAACAATATCTCTTTCCAGTTTTGAGAATAGAAAAAACGTCACCAAGTCCGGCAAATACAGTGGTTGAGGTGTTATTTTTCGCCAAAAAAATTACAAACGAGCTACGATGGGTGAGCAAGTGCATTATCATTTTCGACAACAAAAAATCGCCAATCACACCAAAACACGTCTAACCTCAATATTTATCTGAAACAAACTAGATACGCAAAAATGGCTGATAACTTTAACATACGTTTGGAACATGCGTAGTAAAATTTAAAAAAATTAAAATCGAACGTAGCCCAGGATATTTGAAAAGTCACCTTATTTTTTGAACAAACCTCGTACATCTCATGATTAATAATAATTTTCAATGGACGATAAGTATCTGCGACGTCGATTTTTTAAATTGTAGAAAATCATCTGTTCAACGCTTTCGAGTATTCACGATACCCAGAATCATATCCTGGGGCAATATCACTTCAGAGGTAAGCGTAGTACGTGTACATTGGAAAATTGACGTCGCTCGTGTGGGCATATTCCTCGTCAAGGCAGGTAGGTACCGGCATGCAATATTCATAACTCGTAGTAACATGTTTCGTAAATGATCTATACATGAGAGCGAGTTCGCAGAATGCGAGGGTGGCCCTTCCTCCTGTGAACGTCGGTCAGAATCGCAAGAGGAACACGGATTGAAATGAGAAGGTGGAAATCGCTAGATAAGGGATGGAGGGTCGAACATATCGTCGATTTTTATTCAAAACATACACTCTCATCGTCTCATCACGCGAACGCGTTCTCGATAAGAGGCAATAAGTCGAGGCCTGCGTGCCCTGAGTTTTGAAAATATATCGATTATTTTAGGTACTGAAAAAAAGGAAAAAAAAATGCGAGAAAAAAAACGCACGGTCGCTGTTTTTCCATCAGTAATCAAAATAGTTTTCATCTTGAAAGGAAGAGAGAAAAAGTGTGACCTGCTTGTTTCATCTGGGAATTACTTTTTTTTGGTAATTATGCAGTTAGATGAATTTTCCAAAAAACGATAGACATTTTTTTTGTTGCCATTAGATGCTTTCATTTGTCACCACTATCGATATTTCGTCGGGGGCGACTGACTTTTTCCATGGATATCGTGAGTTATGGGGTTTTGAAATTTGCGGAAATATGTGATAAAGTGGGGCGTGAATTTTCTAAAAAATGACTCGATTTTCGTATATCTCGTCCGTACCCAAACAGAAAATGCACGCTCCATTTTACCACATGTTTCCGCAAACATTAAAGCCCTATAACTTTTTATGGGTTTTTTCGGTCTGGGTTTGGGTTTGTTTATTTATTTCATCAAAATTGAGTCATTTTGCAGAAAATTCGCGTCCCATTTAATCACATGTGTCCGCGAACTTTAAAACCCCATAACTTTTTATGGGAAGGCGAAATTCAGCTACCCCCGACGGAATATTATCATTTATAACCCAATCAATGAGAAAATGACAAGAAAATAAATTTTGCACGCCTTTTTCGGAAGAGTCACTAAAAAAGTACATAATAACCCATTTTTTGTCTGCAATCCTTTACTAGACGAATATCGAACGGAAAAGTTTTATTTTTCGAAAATAAAACTTTGCTGGAAAATAGTTTGGGCTTGGTTGTGGAAAACTTTTTACCGCGTCACAGTTGAGGAGTTAAAGCTTCGAAAAGTTTAAAAAGTTAGGCTGCAACATTCCTGAGCGTCATATTTAGACATAAGTTAGGTAAATATATATGTAGAATATAGACGTAGGTCACCGTCATACGAAATACGTGATAACGATTTCTTTAATGAACATTTTATTCCTTGTAATAATATTAATATAAAAATGAAATAAAGGTGGAATAGCGTTTAGTATTTATCGTCCTTTATCAGTGTATCAAATAATTCGGAATCATCTTGTTTAATTGCAATATTCCGAGTCACTCTTCATCGAATCAATTTTCATTAGCATAATTTACGTATGCATATACGCTATAACTACAGCGACAATACGTTGACTTAGATCAATCGATGCGGAAGGAATAATTGTATCAATGATTTGACGTAAGCCGGTATGATTCATAATGACAATTGTACGGTAATCGCATCGAGAATCATCCTCTCTGATCAAGGCTTTATCCCAGTAATATATGCGTCTCTCTGTATCGCGGAGCAACACTTAATCAGGTTTCCATTCTCCTATCACGTATGCACAGTCGTCTACTCTATTCTGGCACATTGTTGGAAAAATGTTCATGGACGTTCAGTTTTCTTCGAAAAATAAGGTGACTTTTAATTTTTATGGAATAATGTTTATTTATTCATCACTATCTATTTTGTCCCCACTTGACATAAATATCTTTCGATTTTATTAAAATACCTAAATATTTTATTGATACCTAAATTAGTTAATTTTTTTAACAAACCTCGTTCACATTGTGCACATACTATGTTCTTATTTGCGTAAATTGATTTAGAATTTTGAACTTTTAAACAATTTTCGACGGATTCTGTCAACGACGAAATAAAATTCCTAATAATATTTTTTTTTCTGTCGTCACCACCCTGCAACGCCCACTCAAATCCGTTTGCAACTTCCACGGTTATTCTCATAGCTCACGCACGGTCTACAAAAAAAAAATGAGCGATGGGCACACGATTGCTTCCCACGAGTTCTTATCGGCTTAACCTTTCACAGAGAAACACGATGAATATACGAAAATACGCCCCATACTCGTTCATACATGAACCAAAACACCGTACGAGTATTATGCGAGTTTTGAAATCCACGATTTCTATCAGTCCATCGAAGCAGGCGAAATTTCACATTGGAATTACCATGGATTTGCGGACTCTTCTTTTTTCAGATCCTAACGGAATTCCAGATCCTAACAGAGTTTCATACGAAATCCTACCAGAATTCCAGACGGAACAAAACGTATTACCCCGCACTTACTTGACTCAAAATATAGTAGATTACATTTATAGCACACATTGCCAAAAAATCAATTGTAAATTTGGAAGAATTAAATTTCGGATATTGTGAAAGGAAAGATTTGTTGAAATTTTTTTAACCATGAACGCCATGTTATTACACAGTATTTTTAGTGTGCTTGTATGGTGTATACGTTATACATTTATGTAACGATGTTATCATTTCCTGATGATAACAATGGTATTATTTTTTTAGTAGTGATAAAATTTATTCTTCTGAATTAGATTAAGAAATTATGAAATATTTCTTAATTAAATTATGAAATTATGATATATTCTTATTCTTAAGAAATAATAATTTCTTTCGTATTCTTAAGAAATTATGAAATATTTCGTAATTAAAAAATAGTACGAAAATGAGTTATTTCGCTTCATTTTCTACGTTTAATTTATTCATAAAATATAATAGAATTGAGACGATTTTTTTATTACTTGGTGTTATTTTTTTTTTAATTTTTAAGTCGAAAATCCAGAAGTCACAGTTGTACCACCACATTTCAGTTCTGTACGATTATTTTTCAAATAAAAATGATTCATATTTATCAAGAGCGTGCAAGAGACCCCTGCATTTCGAAGAGTGCGTTACGAATCACGAGTCGCTAGAGAAGCCTATTCGCAAAAGATCACCGACAAAAAGTAAGCTGCAGCAATTTTTTAAATTCTTTCACCCTTTCACCAACCATTGTAACCGTATCGCTGAAAAAATAACAAGCAGAAAAATATCCAGCATACCTTCAATGAAAAGCCCACGTACACAGTGATTTTTTTAGTAGCAATACGCCCAACAAAACTCATTGACCACTCGGCTCGTCAAAAGAGAACCATTTCACTTATTTTTATTTAATTAATATAATTTATTAAATATGATAGAATCGAGAGTATTTTTTTATTACTTGGCCTTCTTCTTTCCCTTTGTTAAAATTATTATAATTGCATACAATAATTAAAAAAATTCTGTCAAAAGTTTATATCGTGGATATAATTTGAAAACAAAAATATATTAAAAACGTCCTTTCCCATGATTATTGTTACGATAAAAATGCGCGAGGAAAATTGATGATGAAAGTTTCTTCGACAAAAAAATTGGCACCTTCCATATGATTTTTCCTTTGGACACGTGTAAGGGTATCACTCGAACGCTTTACGAAGGTTTAACAGTCTTTTCAACTGCGGGAGGGCGAATGAATGTATAAATGAAGCCCATCTTTTGCGTACGAAAGAAAAGAGATACGCCCTAAGTTACCACGACATAGAGGGCGTTTTCGCACGTCATATCTACCGGTCGAGTGATTGAAGAACCTCCTAACTTCAAATGTGGCTCCGTTCCTCCTACGGCTAATATAAAACAAAAAAATTGGTGGCAGTTCTTTTCTCGGAGGACGCTTTTATAATATCACTTTTTAAATTTCATTTTTTGCTCACTACTAACGTCAAAGTTAGGCATCTTATTCATACGAGAATCGACCAAGTTGACGCGATCATTCAAAGTATACTTTGCTCGAAAAATAATTCAACATTTTGGGGAACAAAAACTGATGTGTTCGAAAAGTGAAAAAAAAGTTCCATAAAATTCCACTAGAATCAACCTACTTTACAAAATCCAAATTATTGTTTACTTGAACTTCTCCGACGTAGAGATATAGTGCGGATTGAAAATAAACATAGCTATCTAGTTTCACAAAAAAATCATCCTATTTTAAATCAATTCAAACTAAAAAAATTCAATTCTTTTTTTTACTTTTTTAAAGACAAGCTTTTGAAATAAAGATTATTATGGATGATACAATAACAATGTTATGCCTGTAATAATATTGTCATCGTAAAAACTGTTGTTTCTAAATGAAAGAGAATTAAACTTATTTTTTAATTAAACATTACATGAATTTAATAAAACATTGAGAGCATTTTTGTTAGATAAATATACAATTATTAGCATTAGCCCTAATATTAGCGGTAATATTAACTATACATATTCATCAGCGCTATTCAACTACATATCGTAGCCAAACCAATTTTTTTACGCCTGATTTAGTTCTTAATCAATGAAGCCCCTTTGCGAAATAAATTGAATACATAAAATTTTATCCAACTTACATTTTATGATTGGAACTACCCTAAAAATCGCTTAAAACGACATTGAATTGGCCACGTGGAACTGATAGTCGTTTTAAGCGATATATTAATAGTTAAAACCGGTTATAACGATCTTCAGATTTCATCGTCATATCCGATAAATCGTTTTAAGGTGTTGTAGTTATAAGCGATTTCGACTGTAAAAAAGTAATGATCGAGCATGCATTGCGAGAGAATACACTTTCAATTTGTTCGGAAAAACAGTTCGATCGATCAATTTGAAAATTTACAAGACTATTAGGGAAATATTAATAATTCTATAAATATTAGTTAAGTAATGGTTCATTTATTGGAAGAGCGTAAAAATTTATTTTTTTTGTAGTTTTTCGAATTAAAATGAAGGGTAAAGGAAAATGTTTCTGAAAAATCAATGAAAGGGTCTTGTAGGAAGATTAGTCAAGGAACTTCGACTCCTTACGAGGGGGTTAAACGGCAACCATTATTTACTGAGATTTCGAGAAGGATCCTTCGAAGAGGGTCCTCCAAACCCTCCAAACCCAAACAGACCCAAACAAACCCTTTTCCTACAAAATGGAATATTTTAGCAAAAAATGAAGGCGGAGACCAAGAAAACAGTCCAAATTGAAGCCGAATAAATAAACTAATTGACCGATGCATTCATCTAACTGAAATAAACATTACGAGCCCATGAACGCTTGAAATAAAATATACAAATTTGGAAATATTGTGTCCTGTAGTTTTTTGACGATTGCGCAATAAGCACAGCTTGTACAATTTTTTTGCCAAGGGATCTCAAAACTGAAAACTCGAAGTTTCGAAATGCTTTTTTTGAATCTCGTTACGATCATTTCTCACGTAATTATAGTGCTTCGAAAAACAGTAAAAAAGAGACGTAAAAATTGTTCTGTTCCTCCAACTTTTTGGACTAGTGTATATACCGAAATAAATATGTACGGATGCTCCATCAGGGGGGCAATGAACACTAACACGCTAAGCAAAAAATTCGAGTCTCGGCGGCTGATGCGGATGTAGCAAGGGGCGATGGAGGCGGGGGGGATTTTCACAACCATCGTCGACTTTTACTCTACGCTCGGGAAATTCGTCGAAACTTTTTCGTTAAATACTTTTCCTACCTACTCGCCCCCTCGTTTCTCCATCACTGCCTGGGAGATTTCGCGTTTGCGTACAGTCTATTCCACAGACATTGATAATACCACACTTTACCTCTACATTTGGTCCAGAAATAGGCCAAAAGCTACAATTTATAGCATCGCGTGCGTGTTCGAGCGATTTTCAACGAAGGTATCCTGGATATATTTTTTTTGTTATTCTTTCAACGATAGGGCTACAATAGCTGGTGAGAGATCGAAAGAATTTGAGAAATTGTAGCAGTTTGCTTTTCATCAGTGATCTTTTGCAAATAGTCTTCTATAACGACTTGGGTTTCGTAACACAAGCTTCGAAAAACCAGGGGTCTCGTGAAAACACTCCATGATTATGAATCGTTTTTATAAAAAATATATCTCAAATATAAATATATATATATACATATATTTGAGATATATTTATATAATTATATTCTAAAGTGATATATATATATATATATCATTTTAAAAAGGTAAAAAAAGTACCACCAAGTAATAAAAAATCACTTCAATTTTATAATATTTTATTAATTAATTAAATATATAAAATGAAGCGAAATAATTTATTTTCTTAATATTTTATAACTACAAAAAAATAATATCACTACTATCATCAGGAATTCATAAAATCGTTAGATAAAAGTATGACGCATAGTCCATACAAGCGCACTACAAATATTACGCAACAACTTGGCCTGTATGGTTGAATAAAAATAATCAATGAATCATGCACACGTATTAGGTCACTTATTAATTTCTTAATACGAACCGTCACAATCAGTGCCAGCCCTTCCTACTCCTCGATAAACTTTTTTTTCAAAACGATCAACAATAACACACCACAAATGTTTTCGGTTACGAAGCGTACGGAAAGAGAAAGAAAAAAACAAGAGGGAAGTTTCTGTGTCGACTTGAACGAAAAAAAGAAAGAGTCTTAAGGGTGCGTAGAAGTCGAGCTTCCCCTCCACTCTTTATCCGTACGACTACCCCTGTTATCGCTAGGACACCCTTACAAATCGAGAAAAGTTTCGCCACAGGCATAAATTTCTCTTCTACGCTAATGCGTTCAAAATGGCCTGGTTCTTCTGTCTCAAAATAGGGGAAAGCCACGGCTGGCACTTCTCAATGGTGATTTTTCTTTGCCCTATCCAGTTCTTTTGAAAGATCTTGAAGAAACCCGATATCAAGATATGAGAGCGGGAGGGAAGGGAGGGAGAGAGAAAGAGCGATCAAGAAAGGGGGGGGGGGGGTAGATGGAGTTTGAGAATTATCGAAGGCAAAGGCACCGTCGATTTGTGGCTGAAAAGAAGGGGAAAGAAGAAATTCAGGAATATATATATATATATATATATATATGTATATGGGGCATTCCACGGCGATTCGACCCGCGATTTTTTATGTTATCGTACTCTCTCTGAAAGGCACTCGAGAATTTTGTAGGATTTTTCAGAACGTCCAAATTAAAAAATTGAAAAAAATCACAAAAGTCCTGTGTCATGTATCAAACACTGTGAGCGTAGAAAAAAAGTGGGCGCGAATTTCGTTTGGCCTACAGCGCGCTTTTTTCGAAAAAAAATGAAAAAACAAAATGAAAGAAATGAAATGAATGCTCGTGATCACTGAGCATTTCCGGCCGAGTGGGACCCTTTTAGGAATCGCAGAATCGCAAAAACCCGTCTGGAATCGTTTTTCGCGTTTTCCCGCTCTAATATTGACATTACAGCGAAAAGGAGATTAATTAGTGATCACTGAGCATTTCCGGCCGAGTGGACCATTTTAGGAATCTCAGAATCGCATAAACCCGTATAGAATCGTTTTTCGCGTTTTCCCGCTCTAATATTGACATTA
>JAPYZJ010005796.1:0-12746 GCA_030522765.1 Ophioninae sp. B BG-2022a
GTTCTCCAAGGAGTCCGGTTCAGAAATCGCTAAAGCTCTGTACACCAATGAGCTTGTGACCGAATGTTTTTGGGAAGGATGATGGTGAGAGGTGGCATGCAGGTATCTATCGGTATGTGTTGGTTTGCGGTATACTTCGTGGCCCAGGGTTCCATCGGGTTTTCGTTCGACCAATACGTCTAAGAAGGGAATTTGGTGATTTTGTTCTATTTCCATGGTGAATTGGATCGTGGGGTGCAGAGAATTGAGAAAGGTTAAGAAAGGGTTAAGGGTTTTCTTTGCCGTGGCTCCAGATGTCGAAGGTATCATCGACATACCGGAACCAAGTAGCGGGCTTCAGGGGAGCTTCCTGTAGGATTTTATTTTCCACATTTTCCATGTAGACATTTGCAATAATCGGAGAGATAGGTGAGCCCATGGCTGCGCCAGCGGTCTGTTCGTAGAACTGGGACCGAAATTGGAAGTAAGTTGAGTTTAGACAATGCTCTATGAGGGGAAGTAGGTTGGCAGATACTTTCCTTGACTTGTCAATTATGTTCAGAGTTTCCTGGGTTGGAACGTTCGTAAATATGGATACTAAATCGAAACGTACTAGGATGCCGTTACGCTGTATCTTGATAGAGTTAATTTTGTTTACAAAGTCTTGGGAGTTTTGGATATCGGAGTTATTAAGGCCTACAAGTTTCTGCAGAGGTTTACATAGAAAACGTGCCAATTGATACGTGGGTCCGCCTATGTTGCTGACAATATGCCTAAGTGGCGTATTGTCTTTGTGTACCTTGGGGAGACCGTATAGTCTGGGTGGTAGAGATACTTTGGGTATCAGAATTTTTGTTATGGTATCCGGCAGTTCAGCTTTCTTGAGTAGGGCAGCGGTTTTCCGGTCTGCTCGTGATGTCGGATCACGTGACACTTTTTTGTAGGTATTGGTATTAATTACGTAAGTTCATGATCTTATCACAGTAATCTGTTTTATTCATGATTACAGTGGCGTTCTCTTTGTCGGCAGGTAGTATTAGGATATCCTGCTTCCGTTTTAATTGTTGGAGGGCTAGTCGCTCTTCTCTGTTGATGTTCTGTTGTGGTGATCTTGCTTTGTCAAGAAAGTTGGTTATCCTTCTTCTGAGGTCTTGCTGGTGTCCACAGGAGGGCTGTAGATAGCGATTTCGATTTGACTGATGATTTCTTTGGTTGGCTTTTCCTTCGGTGTAATGGCAAAGTTGTCCTTTTGCGAGGACTGAAGGTTCGGCTGCAGAGAGAGTATGATTACTAAGGTTTTTTACTGTGTGAGCCAGGAATGGATTATTCGACCGTGGGTTAAGTTGGGAGAATTTTTCAGTTTGGTTTCTTGCTCTCAGCTCTGTGCAATGGAGCGCTTGTTCCTGCGTGACCCGATCAAGGTCTTCCCAGAGCTGAGAGTTTAAAATATTGGCCAAGTGTAGGTGGATTTTAAGGATTTTTCGGGATGTTTTATCTAGGAGTTTTTTGGTGGCCGTTATTCTTTCTTTAACCAATCTTAAAGAGGCTTGGTGGACTATGGATCTGGCTTGCTTGGATGGGAAAGGGCTTTTTAACTGAAAACATTTTGGTGCCACTTGATGGTCGCGGCACCTTTTTAGGAATATTAACGAGCACATCTGTAAGTGCAAGGATGTCCTGAGTTTGGGAAAGGTGTTAACAGGACCCAAAATAGCCTCTTCGTGGAGGCATCTGATTTTAGTGTTGAGGGTTTCACGGCGCTCATCATTTTGTAGAGTTGTGGCTTCTGGATGGATGCCGTGTCGAAGTTCACCATTATGCCGACGTTTCGCAAACGGTACAGTCTGCATCATCACGGCTGAGAGCTCCGATACTGAAGCTCCCGAACTTCAGGTCTTCCTTATATAGTTGCAGTCATCGTTCCGGATCACTGCACCAGCCAATCAGATGTTTTATTTACGATCGGGCCGTTGGGAGCTTTCCGAGCCTTCGCTGGACGTTGTTGGCATCTAATTGAAAGGAAGTCGTTGCAGGCCCATGCATTCATTCGTATGCAAGGGTCACACGAGTCTATTTTTGTGAAGGGGTGTTTATTGGGGAAAGCGTAGCGGTTAGGCGTTACGCGACTCTTCTGTCTTCGTTATTTCTTAGTTTTACGATCGGATTGATGGAAACCTTCCTGGGCCTACTGGCAGATGCGCTGAAGGTTCGTGCGTGTTTTAATTTTTACGACTTTTCGGAGAATTTGCGCCTAGTGTCCGATGTGGCCGTTGAATAGATAAAAAAGGGAAGGAGGCCGCATGCGGAGAGTGCTAAACTCTGGATTCTATTAATTACCATGCAACGTAATATTAAGAGTACCCGTGGGTATATATCGACGAATCAGAATATTCTTATCGTCCTGTTTGGTGCACGCGCTGTCATAAAGAACCGTGGGAGTCATTGGTTTCGTCGGGCTTCAATGTACCTCCCGACGTGACAAGCACGATAAGAATATTCTCGTTCTTCGACATATTTCCAGTATCTATTCTTAAATATTACGCTGTATGATTAAGCTACCGCTCATGAACAGAACCTGAATGTCGCGCACTTTCTCCATGCGGCCTCCCCTTTATTCGAAGCCCGCATTGGACAGTAGATGCAACTTCTAAGGAAAGCCATAAAAAAAACACGTACCGCACGTCTTGTGCAACTTCAAATAGGGCCAGGATGACCCTTATCGATCCGGTCGTAAAATTAAGAAGTCACAAAATGGGAGACGCGGTAGGAAGGATCACGCAATGCCCAGTCGCTACGCTTTCCCCGATAAAAACCCCTCACAAAAAAAATAGACTTGCATAAGAATCGATGAATGCAACTCCAACGTTCCCTTTCTATGGAAATAACATACCAAAGGATTTTAGCGAGGCCCCGGAAAACTCCCAGCGGCCCGAAAAAAACTGGTGTGAGGAGAATGCAGATGTGGACTCTTCCATAACCAACCTTTTCGCCGGAAACATACTTTTATTCTCAAAGTTAAATCAAGACAAAACCCTATGTCGCCCACTCTATTAATTCCGGCGAAGGTGAGACCAGGAAAATCACATGTAAAAAGGATAATCCAGCCAGTCCAAGCCGTTCCGTCCTTTACCAAAACATCTGCCGTGCAGTTTATTGTCACCGTCTATCAAAAACAATCTATCGAAGTCTCTCTCTACGCCCGCGACAGTCTTCCAATAAAATTACTATCTACGTTTAACCCTATAATGCATGAATTTTTAATCGGGTTGGAAAAAAAATTTTATGTGCTATTTTAGGCGTGGATGACGTAAAAAGAGTAAAAACAATTTTAAAACATTAACAAATAAAAAATCAAAAATAAAAAGTTCCACACGGGGAACGTTGATAAAAATCACTTTATTAACATCAAAATATAAACTATTTGAAAAAATACACTTACCTTGTAATAGTTGACAGTCCAACAAGAGTGTAGATTTTTTTTTCTATTTCAAAATACAAAATACGTCAATTATATGAAATTTCAAACTTCTACAAATACAGAGTTTGGTGAAAATACCGGCGACTGCTCGCACCAAAGCTTCATTCTGTCTTCCTCTAACGACGACTACCTAAAATTATATGAACTAGGACATGAATAACTGCATCTAGTTTCCTCGTATTCTCAAAAGATTTTGATACTCGTTACGAATTCGGAGTTAGATTAGATTTTGTTAGTTGTGCCACATGTGGCATAATATGCAATGTAGGGTTAAAATCTACAACCGAATTCATTGCGTTTATACCTTCAAACATAGACAAGGTTCAGAGTTGAGAAAATCTCTCAAACGTATATCCTATTCAAAGCATCGATTGTTCTCTACGTAAAACCACATTCGATCCTTGAGAATTGGACGCGAAATAGGGTCAGTATACGGGTAAAGTTGTACGCGCACCACTTTTACCATCGGCGACCACTTCCGGCCACCAGCGACGGCTCTAAATTTTACGACCGACACTCGCTACCTGAAAGACCGGGTCAACACCGAATAAATCACCAATGTAAGTGAATTACATTTTACACTCTTTGGCCTCAACCGTCAATGGAATTAACTAAATTGGCTGATTCCAATAAATGAAGAGTTAGTACGAACGAGTCATATCCAATAATCGGATTATATCCGTATATTCCTTAATTATATTCGGCGCCTCGTTCTCGAGATTACAGTGTAGTTAGCTGTGATAGATGTCACAATGTTCAGAGTCCAAACGTGAACAAATTCCCTGGAAGGTACGCTCATCCTACTGCTTGCCCCTCCTGCTCCATACTCTTTTGTTGTGCGCGAGAGACAATATCGTAAAAGGAGATAGAGTTCAGAAGAAAGTTACGAAATTGATAAAGAAGTAAAGAGAGGATCATGTCGAAAAGAAAGCAAGAGGCAATTGAGGAGATAAGCAAGCGATTGAAATCATTACAAGAATTGCTAGGGGAATTACAGAAGGAAGAGAGGAGCCAAGCGAGGAAATTTCGTCAGACGAGAGAGACGAGCAAGACGGGCGACAGAAAGATCTAGACAGCAAGAATGATATTGATAAAATAGACGGCTACAATATAGCACAATTAATTTGCATAAACAGCATAACATATCGGAATTTGATCCTGATAAGCTTATATGGAAGGTAAGGCAAATCAGAGATTTTGCTGGTGGGTAGGCACAGGTGGTGTAGCAGATCAGACGATGGGCAGCACGAGATGCAAGATGGTGGATCCCCGTACAAAGTGACGGAGCGAGACAGCCATATATATGTCTGTGGCATATTTATATTGTGACGGGTATTTTTTTCCTCTGATCCAAAACCAACCTCGGAAACATTTCGGGATCGGGACGGAAACTGTCACCTTCGGCCGTCCCCCGTTGGCGCAGGTGCACCCGCAATTTCCGGGGGCGCCAGGGAAATTTTGGATCGCCAGTTCTCCCAACCTGGCTAAACTCGTGCCCGGGGGATCCGCCCCGATCGATAAACGAGCGGGGCTGGAGAACACCCTAGGTTTTTGTTTAACCGGAACTTTAACCGGTTTGACGTGGGAGTCTGGAGTACTCCTTGATTTTTAATTATCATCGGAATCATAACCGGCCCCGTCTGGGTGCATTTACGCAGGGGGACGGTTGCGGTATAGCTCGGCTGCTCAGGCTGTGGGTTGCGGTCGAGGGGTCAGGATTTACCCCTTGAAACTTCACCACTTTAAAAAAAAAACAAATAAAATAAAATGATTTTTATTTTATTGTGGGGGAACTGACATTTAACATATCGGGTAACCTCTGGCGACGCGATAAACAAAAAAAAAAGTCACGATACATATATATTCATTGCGACGTATAGGGTCGTAACCATCCCCAAAACGCACACACATAAGCGAAACTACACGTAAAAGACACACAGAACGACAGTCACACACAACACATACAACGACACACATCCAACATGGCGCAGCCAACACACATCCAACACGCAGCCAACTCAAGCGGCGCGAAAAAGCGATACAAAAACCTAACCCAAACAGTAAGCCGAGTAAGGAAGGCTCAAAGACGGAATAGTAGAAAAACTAAAGTTTGTTTACGAATATCTTTACACGATGAATTGTGGGGCAAAACAGAGAGAAAAGGGAAGGAAAACGCGCCAATTGCGGGGTATATAAGGGCCGCCGATTGAGCCAGGAGGAAGAGATTTTTGGGATCTCCAATCTACCGATTAGTACACCCGGCAAAAGACCTCCCATGTGGACAGGAAAACCTGAGAAGGAAAGCTTGGAGAAGGAAAGTTGGGAGAAAGAAATTACCAAAGAAGTTTCAGCCCACGCTTCAAAACACGCCACCTCCCCTCGGCGATTTCTTTTTAAAAGGCTGCCAGCCGCGTAACGGCTCGCTGAAGAGCGGATACGGTTAAGCCACACATGCTAGCAGAGTCTCTTGGCGGCAGAGGGGCGGCGGTAGGGAGAAAAGGAGTATCCACGGAATTCACAAAGACCGATATGACATTCTCAACGGAGAGCTTACAATTTATTAATAACCTTGTTCGTTCATTTGCACAATTCTCTCCCTCTCCCCGGTTTATAAAAAACGCTTCACAACATAACACATTTTACGGCACGCGACAGCACATTTACGGAACGCGACTCTGTCCTCCCCCTTTGGCCTTCCTTTGACCCTTTTAATGGTTAATATTTGTTTCCGGGTCAGGAACGCAGGGGCGAAACACCGCCGAGCACTCGGGAGACAACCGTTCTCCTTTAACCCTTCATAGATAACCTACGTCGAAACGACGTAATCGATTTTTAAAAATTGTAAAGTTTTGTAAAGTAAGAAGTACCTTCTTTTGTTCTATCATTTTTTTTCTAATAAAAATATTCATAAACTCTACTGTTTTTATTGACTCACAATCGAATTACAAACACTGAGGGATAATTTTTCAATCGTCAGGTAACTTTTACTGCAAGAATAAATATGACAGATTGACATAATAACCACACAAAAACTGGCAAACGGCCATGTTTATTCATCAGTTAAAAGTTATCTGACTATTGAAAAATAAGGCCTATACGATATTTTCCGCGGCGCCTAACGATATTTTCCCGCGACGCTCGGTCGGCGGGAACCTCCCCCCGGGGCCATGAAGTCGAAGGGATTTTCGGCCTTGCAGATGTTCGGACGACCACGTTCGCAAAGCAGTCGATCGGCCACGAACTCGATATTGAGATCACGCCTTCGTCCGATGACATTCTGACCGCTGCAAATGCGATGACATGCTCGGCAAACGTTGCCTCGTCGTTGCTTATACAATTGAGCGCCCAATTCGCCTTCTTTGCGACACAGGGTACATTTTCAATCGCGTTGAACAAGAAGTCTTTTTCGTCCGGACTCTTGATGTGAAACTCGATGGGCAACAAGTACATCTCTGAGTGTACGTTCTCCATGGCTACTTGGAACCCATAGCAGCAACGAGCCTCGGTCACTCGGACGTCTTGACTGAAACGCTCGACGAGATTCTTATTTACGATGTCATCTGATGCCGCGAAATACGCCAGCACGTGAGAAATGAAATGGCGCTCGTTGTCGTTTAGTTTGGTCCAATCGTTGTGATCCTGGAAGAGATCGACTTCGTCGACAGTCCAGAACGATGCCTCTGCATGTTTGTGCATGTCCCCGATGTCGGGCCATTGCATCAGAAATATGATGAAAATTTTAGGATTCTCGTTCAGCAAAGGTTTCAATGAGACATCGAACTTGTGCGCGGAGCTATTCTCAGAGGAGTCAACCTTCTAACGACTGTGGATATGTCAGCCCTGTTCTTAACTTAAAACACAATAATCCAACAGAGAAAAGAGAATACGAACGAAGATGAAAAATGCATGAAATAAAAAAAGAAAAATAAGGAAAAAGGTGAAGAGGGGCGAGAGCCGAACGAGCAGATCGCCTCCACGCGACTCCTTGCACGGTGGAGAGTTATGCGACATCACAATATATACAGGGTGACTTTTATAATGTGGCCATGCCTTTTTAAGGGCCTTCCGCGAAGATTTCGGGTCTGAAAAAATATGTTTTTGAATGGTTTTCCAAGCTCTCTTCGGAAAAAAAATTTAGCAGATTTTTGTGCTGAACACTGTGTGCCAGAGAAAATCGAGCATTCCGAAAAAAAAACGCAAAATGCATTCCGAGCACATGAGGATGAAGCTTGAAAAATTCCGAATACAAAGTAGCTCGGCAAACTTGATTTGCGCCAGCTATCATGGTAAAAAAAATGGTTAAATATATGCCATATAGTGGCAATTTCAGTGGAACAAACGATTTAAGTCAGGCGCGATCGTGCTACGGGATGTCCTTGTTTATGGATGTTACAGCTGCAACTTCCGAATGTTCGGCTGTCACAAGAAGGTGGTTGCAGATCCCTCGACCCGCGAAGGAGGTAAGCGAACTGAATTTATACCCATCCGAGTCCATTGCAGAGAATATGGTCGATTTCAAAAAAGTTCGATAATTCCGGACACAGCAAATAACATTTTGAATAATTTGGAATGTATTGCCAACTGTCGAAGACATGATGTTGAAAAAAAAAACTCTAACGCCATGTAGGGAAAAATCATAAACTTTGTTTGTAAGTCATTAATTATTATTATTCTTTAAATTATAAATTTGTTAAGGCGAGCATTGTGTAATCGTGCGCATGCATGAGGATGCACGAGTGCACACGCGCGTGTGCGTATCGTGGACATTTGCCACGTTGCGAGTGCGATCTGAACTCGGGTTTGGAGAGCACGCTAAGCGGTTCGCTCCGAACGCTTCGTCAAACGTCAAAACGCGGGATTTGACGTTTCGGATTACGCAGCTGATAATTTCAGTTGATACGATCTTGGATACGGAAGTTCAAGATACCCGCGCTAAACTCGCGCCGGAACGCAGCATTTGACGGCACGATCTGAACTCGGGTTTGGAGAGCACGCTACGCGGTTCGGTGCGAACGCATCGTCAAACGTCAAAACACAGAATCGGACGTTTTGGATTAGTCAGCTGATAATGTCAGTTGATACCATCTTGGATATGCAAGTTCAGGATACCCGCGTCAAACTTGCGCCGAAACGAGAATTTGACCCGTGATTTGACGTTTAATGCATCGTCTGTTATGAATTTCTGACAGCTTGGGTACGCAAATGATGAGCGCGGGCGGCGAAGGTTTGCCGAAACGGTCTGTTTGGCGCGTTATTTGACATTCCGGGTTTGAAGAAAATATCAGCTGTTATCTGCCATCTTGAATATGAAAATTCAGAGCGCACGAGACAACTTTTCCCCGAAACGCGCAGTTTGACGTTTCGTGCGTCGTCTGCTATGATCTTCGGCCAGTTATGGTACGCCAAGTCAACCGTGCGCCGAAAGGCACAGTTGGACGCGTGATTTGTCGTTTCGCGTATGATCTGGGATAATTTTCGGCCATCTTGAGCATGTTAGTTCAGAGATAGCGCTTTATCGCGCCTGCGCGCGTTCGGCCGAAACGCAGCAATGGAACTTCGAGAACGATGACTTGAAAATTTGCTCATTAAGAAAAATGAAATGATGATTTTTCGTAGGGCAGCAATTTGGTTCTTCGACTACGCGGCTACGGTACTTCGCGAACGATTATTTGCATATTTTTTAATTAACAAAGATAGTAGCATTCCTCGGGTTGGTTCTGGGGAACTCGATATGAAACATGCCTGATATAATGGCATCGAGTCCTTCTCCGCTTTTACCTTTTTTTTCGTCGTATCGCATCAAATGAGATGAGGACGATTGGGGGATGATAATAGGCGCATTTGTTAATAAAAAAAGGTAAAAGCAATGATTGTGTCGCTTCGGGGGACATAATTGGACATGCCTGATATGATAGCATCGGGTCCTTCTCCGCTTTTACCTTTCTTTTTGTCGTATCGCATCAAATACGACAACGACGATTTACGGATGATTAGAGGCGCATTCGTCAATAAAGAAAGGTAAAAGCAATGATTGTGTCGCTTCTGGGTGACATAATTGGACATGCTTGATATGATGGCATCGAGTCCTCCTCCACTTTTACCTTTCTTTTCGTCGTATCGCATCAAATACGATGACGACGATTAAAAGATGATTAGAGGCACATTTGTTAATAAACAAAGGTAAAAGCAATGATTGTGTCGCTTCTGGGGGACACAATTAGACATGCCTGATATGACGGTGTCGGGTCCTTCTCCGCTATGACCTTTCTTTTCGTCGTATCGCATCAAATACGATGACGACGATTTAAGGATGATTAGAGGCACATGTGTCAATAAACAAAGGTAAAAGCAATGATTGTGTCGCTTCTGGGAGACCCAATTGGACATGTCTGATATGACGGCATCGAGTTCTTCTCTCCTTTTACCTTTCTTTCGGTCATATTGCATCAAATGTAATGACGATGATTTGCGGATGATAACAATCCCATTTTTAATAAAAAGTATCTTTATTTTCTAAAAAAGACTCTTTTTAAAAAAATAACAATCCAGGTTGTTAATGAAAAAAAAGTTCAACCATGAAAAATGAGTAAAAGCTAAAAAATGCATTTTTCATGGATTTTTAGCAAAAATGGAAAATTCAATCGTTCAGAACACAGTAAAGAAAAAATCGGAATGCTTTGAAATTTTCAGGTTTCGTTAAGGATACTCTGAGGTTAAAAAATCTAAGTCTACATCCTTTATCAACCGATTATTTCCTGAAATATCCCAAGTTTAGCAAATATCCCTAACTATCCCTTTTTTTCCTTTTTGTTGATCGATCGTTTCGCAATGAAACAAATTTTTTCATGAAAAATAAGTAATAAGGTGTTATAGAGGATATTTTGCAGTTTCCGAAACCCACCTTAAACTTTCTGTACGATCATTATTTACCGAGTTGACAATTTTTAAAGTCTAAAGTGCAGTTTTTGCTTTGAACGCTGATAACTGCGCTAAAAATCATCGTACAGAACTCAACCATAGCTGACATTAAAGAGGGTAAAATTCTCTAAAAGAGATTTACGGTGGAATCATGAAAGAAAATGTATTCAAATGCATGGACCTTGTTGAAGAAGAGTGAAAATTCCGAAAATTTTTCCTTCGATGGTTTTTCGACGATTCCCGAAAACTTCGCATGATAAAAAAATGTTAACCCCAGATCTGAAAACTAGAACTTTCCTTTTTACACAAGGGCTACAATTTCCTTTCTTTTCAAACGGTTTTCGACCATTTTTCACAGAGTTACAGCCTTTTGAAAAATGGCAAAAAAATTCGCTATTTTTTTTCTATCCCTTAATTTTTGCGTCTAGTGTATACAGCGTGTTTCAGAATTACTGGCCCATCCAGGATTAGCAGGTCCGGGGAGATGCCCGAAACAATCGTGCTAAGGCGTTTTACGATCGGTCCATTTTTTTTTAAATGGGAGCGATTCGAATTTCATATTGTTGTAGGGCCGACGCCTGCCTTTGACGACGACGCCCCTCTAGCGCAGGATACGAGCAAAAGAACTGTAGAAGGCGACGAGCAAGGTAGGCAGGCGTTTGTCTCGCGTGCCTTGGCGATTTGACATTTCGTACATCATCTGCTATGTCCTTCCGCCATATTTAGTGGGCAAGTTCAGACCGCGTTTGACGGATGAGGGCGAGCATGCTATGACATTTCGCGTATCATTGCCTTAGGCTGGCAGCGGACCAATCGGGTTCAAGACGCGAGACAATGACGAGCGATATAGCATTGTACTGTTCGTCTTCTGTCGCGTGACTTGTCTTGCAATTTGTCGCGCGGGCAATGACACCCGTCTGAAATTGCCGCCGGAGTATCACCGGTCTTAATTGTTTTTATGATGTTTTATTGATTTCATTCAAATTTAAAAGGGGAAATAATCTCCTTCGTCGTAGCGCAAACGAAAATTACGGCCACGAAAAGTTAAATACCCGACATTATAAAAACAAAATTACAGCAGTTGTTCATCACTCAAAATCATATCTCGCTGACTGGGAAAAACCCAATTTTGTTTGAGACTGCACCGTTTTCACGATTTTTTGAAAAAAAAAAAAAGATTGAAAGCGTTTCTGATTGCTCTGTTGTCGAACGGAACGAGATAAAATCATTTAGAATGATTCACGTTTCATTTAGAAAAATATGAAATTAAACAATGATTGAAAAAGATTACTGCGATATCGGTGGGTATAGCTTTTCCTCATAATTTCAGCCACCCCCCTCCGCCCCCCAGAAGAGCGGTTTCCGGTGGACAGAGATCGTTACCATCTTTTTCGTGAACTCCTTTTGGTTTAAAAAAACGATATCACTAAAAAAAACGATTATTGCGATATCACCGGAAATGGATTTTTTTCGAAACTTCAACCCCCCTGTCTCAAAAGGGTGGTTTTCGGTGGACAGGAATCGTCGATATTTTTTTTGTGAACGCCTGTTGATCCACGAAAGTGATATCGCCAATAAAAAACCGATTATTGTGATACCACCGGAAATGGATTTGTTTCGAAATTTCAGTCCCCCTCCCCAAGAAGGGTGGTTTCCGGTGGACAGAAAACGTTGTTATTTTTTTTTTTGTGAACTCCTGGTGAACCACGAAAATGACATGACCAATAAAAAAACGATTATTGCGATCCCGCCGGAACTCGATTTTTTTTTAATTTCAGCACCACCGCTCTTAGAAGGGCGGTTTTCGGTGTATGAAAATCGTCACTATTTTTTCGTGAACTCCTGTTGGTTGACGAAATCGATATTGCTAATAAAAAAACGATTATTGCCATACAACAGGAACTGGATTTTTTCTTGTTTCAGCCCCCCCCCCCAGAAGGGCAGTTTCCGGTGGACAGTAATCGTTGCCATTTTTTTCGTGAACTCCTTTTGAACGACGAACGTGATATCAGCAATAAAATAGAAACGATTATTGCGATACCACTGAAAAGGGGGGGGGGGGTGGCTCCTTCATTCGATGTACACCCTTGCGGGTTTTTACATATCTCCTCTCTTTTTTTTTTCGAGTTCCAAATTCTCCATGCCTCCGTAACTTTCCATTGGTTCATCGTTTTCCTGTCATTCCCTACCCCCACTTCGCTAAGCTAACCTACCAATAGTGCGTCCACAGCCAACTTAGCTACACTATACCGCATTTGCCGAGGACACGGGAAAACTGTGGAAAACCCGTGCCGGTATAGACAGCCCTGTATTTGCCTGATTCTTTGGTGTACACACTTCGTATTGAAGTATCTACATCAAAGTCTCAGAA
>JAPYZJ010005797.1:0-15205 GCA_030522765.1 Ophioninae sp. B BG-2022a
GAAAAAATATCAGTTCGCTTTAGTCATTAAAGGCGAGTATTCAGGATTATCATTCATATCGGAAAACATTAAAGAAAGCGTAAAAGAATTAAAGAATCTCCCTCACTTACCTTTCTTCCTCCCACCCTTTCGTCAAATTCCCCGGGATTCCTTCCGTCTTAATCATTCTATACCACTTGTTGTATCTCGACTCGCTTATCCTGTCTCATCTCTCCCTCTTCAACCGCCATGCCCACAAACCTCCATGCCCTTCTTCCTGCCCTCGTTCTGATCTTGTCCCTTTCCAGTTCTTTCCCCACCGCGTCTCCTGGAGTCTTCCAATCCAGCCCTAACACCCACCTCAAATACCGATCTGGTACTCTCTCCATCGCTTCCCTCTCCGTCCATCCTCAGATCTCCGCCCCGTAACCCAAAATCGCCCATACGAACGTCTCGAAAAGCCACACTCTCCTTCTCACGTTCCTTCCGAATACCCTCTTCCCTATGCCCCATACATGCCCCATCGCTGCTCCTGCCTTTCTCACCCTGTCCCTTATGTGTGCATCCAGCCCCCCGTTCCTCTTGCATACGACTTCTAGGTATTTTAATTCCTTGACCCCTTCTACTTGACCCCTTGACTCCCTTTTTTTCTTCTTCCCCCTCCCCACCTGAACCGCATCACCTTGGACTTGCCCGCCGTCACCTCTAATTTCTTCCCCTCGAAATACCCGTCCTATCTTTTCAGCATCTTCCTCATTTCCTCCTCCCTTTCCGCCATCGCCGGAATATCGTCCGCATACGCCAACGTGTATACCTTTCCCCCCCTATTCTCACTCCTCGCCCATTCCCCCCGTCATCTCTTCTTCTATGTCCGCCAGCAGGATGATACACAACATCGGGCTCAGTGGACATCCCTGCCTCACCTGCTTTTCCGTCCTGAAGCTCCTGCCTACTTCCACCCTGACCCTCACTCTGCTCGTCGTCTCTTCGTGTATCTCCTCTGTCCTTTCCCATAAACCCTTTCTTATCCCTCGCTCTTTCATCGCTCTCCATAGCACCCTCCTGTCCACCGAATGAAAGGTCGTCTTCAGGTCTATGAAGGCAGCCGTCAGGTTTCCCTTTCTCCTTACCACCAGTCTCCCTATCACATGGTTGAGGACGTAAATATTTTCCATCGTCCCCACTCCCTTCCTGAAACCCGCCTGAATTGATGGCACCTTCCGGTCTGTCTCCACCTGTTCCTCGAGTCTCCTCGCTAGGACGTTCATGTAGATTTTTTGCAGTGGGTGTAAGAGCGTTACCCCGCTGTACTCTTCCACTGTGGTCCCGTCTCCCTTTTTTTCTTATCGTCGCTATCACCCCCTCTTCCCACTCTTCCCACTCGTGTGGCGGGTCGCCCTTCGCCCCTCCACACTCTCCTGCAAATTTTTTCTGCCCACCTTACCGTTTTCTCCCCTCCCCATTTCCATGCTTCGTTCGGTATCCCGTCCCCTCTCCCCCAACGCCTTCCCTTCCTTACTTCTCCTTATCGCCTCCCTTACCTCCTGGTTCCTTATATCCTCTTCCTCCCCATCTCTTCCCCTCCTTGCTGTTCTACCCCCCTCCTCTCTTCTCTCTTCCCTCTCTATACCCCCTAACGGGCCCATAAAGTGTGCTCACCACTCCTCCCCACCTATTCCCTCGTTCATCCTCTTCCTTCTCTTTCAGAGCAAGTCTTAGCATAGAGGTTTATAAACTCGGTGAAATGACAAGTTTCTGCGCCAGATCGTTGCCATTCCAATGAGTCAATAAACCTCGCCGCTAAGACATGCCCTGAAATCTTAGCAAAGAGGTTTATAGACTCAGTGGAATGGCAAGAATCTGGGGCAGATACTTGTCATTTCACTGAGTCTATAAACCTCTCGGCTGATATCAGGGCAAGTCTTAGCGAAGATGTTTACACACTCAGTGAAATGACGAGTATCTGCGCCAGATCCTTGCCATTCCATTGAGTCTATAAACCTCTCTGCTAAGATTTCAGCGCGTCTTAGCGGATAGGTTCCTTGGCGAGGTCCCTCTAAATAGATATAAATAAATTTCTTCACTCTTACCTTTTTCCGTTCCTCCTTTGCGGCGACTGGGATAAACATTGTTATACTACGGCATCGAGACACGAAGAAAAAAGAAACGAAGGACGAAAAGGATAACCTTTCCGTCCTTCGTTTCTTTCATCTTCGGTGTCTCGATGCGGTAGTATATCCTTATTCACCAAACACACTATCGAGTCACCGTACGCACAATTTTTTAAGTATTTTCCGCGAATTTCACAGGTAGCCACTATTTTATTGGCCGAATGCGAAATATTTTTATGGGAACGATGTTCCGAGCTTACGGGATTGTAAGAATAATGGCGGGCTTACCGGCTCTTGCTACTCTTCGCGGATATGCGTGGAGCGCATGCGCCAAGTCCCGGGCGCGCGTCTTCGCGAAAAGAGCGGGCGCGCGTGTTTGCAAAGTGGACGCCATGTTACCTCCGTGGAGTTACTCGCACGCTCCTCCTTTTTTAGCCATGAATGCATAAAATGGTTATAGCCACACGACGTATGTTTTCAATTCGTCGTAATCAATATTTTCACCGCCAAAATGGCGATTCCCACCACTTAAGCGGCAAAAAAGTTTAACTCTCGGCGTAAAAACGAGTAAAAAAATCGAACCTCCGCGAAAATAGGTATCCCTGGTTTTACGAAGTCACTTATTACAATGTCGTCCTCAAAATAGCAGGTCCAATACGGCCGACCGAAAATGCAAAAACTCATTTGAATGGGCTGAAGTGAGGCACGCGAGGGGTTTCGAGGTCGCCGATCACGATGTTGTACTCAAAATTTACAAATGAAAATAGCAGATCCAATATGGCGACCAAAAATGTAAAAATTCGTTTGAATGGGATGAAATTAGGCACGCGGCGGTGTTGTCCTCAAAATGTCACCAATGAAAATGGCAGATCCAATATGGCCGACCGAAAATGCAAAAATTCATTTGAATGGGATGAAGTTAGGCACGTGGTGGTTTTCGAGGTCGCTGATCACGTTGTTGTCCTCAAAATGTCACAAATGAAAATGGCAGATCCAATATGGCCGACCGAAAATGCAAAAACTCATTTGAATGGGCTGAAGTTAGACAGGCGGGGGTATGCGAGGTCTCTCATCATGGTTCTGTCATCGAAATACATAAATGAAAATAGCAGATCCAATATGGCCAAACGAAAATGCGAAAACTGTTCCGATTCGGATGAAATACAGCACACGGGGGTTTTCGAGGTCGTTGATCACGATTCTAACCCCAAAATTTACAAATCAAAATGGCAGATCCAATATGGCGACCGAAAATGTAAACACTCATTTGAATGGGATGAAGATAGGCACGCGGGGGTTTCCGCGAGGTCCCTGATCATGCTTCTGACTTAAAAATTCACAAATTCGAAATGTCAGTCCAATATGGCCGACCGAAATCGGAAAAACTTCATTAAATTGACCTAAATGCGGCAGGCGGGGGTTTTTGTGGTCACTAATCACGGTTCTGACCTTGAAATTATAAATCATAATGTCATTCCAATATGGCCGACTGAAGATGCAAGAACTCATGAGAATCGAATGAAATAAAATCATGGATGAGATTCCTGGCAGTAAGATCAATAGTGTCTGAAAACAGCAAGGTATAGCGCTTCAAAGATCCACTGGCGTACTGCTTGTCAGAAATCCGGCCTTTTATTGCGGTGTCATTTTGCGAGAAGACAGTTAAAGAAAAAGATGCTGTCTCATTTACAATGCATCTTGCGAAGAGTTACGTGACGTAGGATAGTCGCCTACAACTATTGCGGCAACCTATATTATACAAGAGAATGTCTCGGAGTTGCTTTGTCAATGGTTGTATAAATAAATTATCAACTGGGACGTGAGAATAATGTGTAACGATGCATCGCTTAACCTTTTTGCTCAGAAAACCCCATCCTGCGGAACAGTTACTATCATATACGGAAAGTTGATCACCATCATGATAAAGGCGACTCGTGCAGACGCTTGAAGCCCACGGTCATTTATCAAATTTAATAGTCGAATTTAAACAATGTATAAAATTTAATCAGTTCGCGTGAGAATTCAAGGGAAAATAAGCGTAAACTGATCGAATGGAGGATTCTTTCCTTTCTATGGACTTTCCGCAAACAGCGACATGAAGACGCGCAAAGAATGCGTACGAATTATGGAGCTACTGGCGTGGCGTGAGTGGTGATGCATCTTTTTCTTTTGTACCTACCGGAGGCAGGGAGGGCGTGGTAGTAAATTCTTTGGAAGCCTATGCTCTAGCGTTCTGGGAGGGGGCAGGTGGGATCACTTGCAATCGAAATTGAAAATGGCGACCAACTTCGCTTAAGCGTTACTCGCATTTCTAAATTTAAGGGGAGGAGGATTTTGTCAAGATCTCAGCTATCTTTAATTTTTTACCAAAGTATTAGCCACGGAGGTTATTTGGGTTCTCTTCTTCAACCGTACCTTACGAATTTTTATGAGATTTATACCGTGCTTGTTGAGTTCACGTGTTAATTTTATATTATCGTGATCAACAAAAGCGTGCGTAATTACGTAAAACCGCCAGTGGCGAATTATGGTTACCTGATTTTCTAACTACACAGTATAATTCAATTGTCCAGAGGTCATAGGTGTAAACTGCAGTTTTAGTATGACGCGTTGCGAGATTGCTAAATGCGAATTTGCCATCGGATATCCATAACGAGCGAGGCGGCGCTAATGGAGATCGATCTTTTACAGATTACACGGTGGAACTGCAATCCTCGTATTTCATTAAATTAGCCGAAAAAAAAATGTTTTTCTTAAAATAAGTCCTTTTGCTTTGTATGAACCTGTACTAAACGAAAAAGAACAACAAATTTTTATTTGCAGACCGAAAGAAAAAGTCTTTTGCACACACAAAATCTGGAAAAACAATATATTCCATAAAAATTTCATTTATTTTTTAAATTTGCTAAAAGACCAATGAGTTAAACAATATCTGTCCCAGATTCCTCGTGGATTTGTTAATTATTTTCAGAGTTTCACATGAAGAGTTATTTATAAATATGTACAGTTATTGGTACAAAAAGCGTCGCAAATGTATTATCATAATTCATCATATGATATCTTGGGACACGTCTGGGCGATATCGTGCGCAGCACCATCTTGGCATAAAGGCGGTGGCGCGCGATTGTTGTTTAAATGATTTCGTCTTAGGGTTCGCCCATCAAGTATTGTACATCATTGTCGGAACAATAAGCTGTCATATAAACAAAAGAAAGTGAGGCGAAAACATGACATGGGTAAAAGTGAGTATTAGTTTACAATTTATTTTCAATGTACTTCTCAAAAGGAAGTACGTTTTTTACATGAATTGTTTTCACGTTTTTTTTAGATTCCAAAAGAACCATTGGACGCGTCGGGGGACCGCGAAAGACGGTAAGAAAATAAATAAGATGTTTTAAAATTGCAGGTTAAACATTATTGCTTTTACAGATTCTAGGAGTGACGTCGCCGGAAGACAGCGCCAATTTGCCTCCACCGCCACTGCCTCCTGCAGGCGAAAAAGTAGCGGTAAGTGAGGAAAAAAAAAATCTGTAAGAAGAGAGCAAAGGTTCTGGCAAATGCCAGGGAGATATGCTCCCTGGCGATTGCCACAGGGATATGCTTGGCCAATACCTTTTCTCTCTTAGGCATACCTAAAAAGCAAGAATCCCTTCGTAATACGAGCGAAGAGATTTTGGCCATCTGCCTGGCAATTGCCAAAACCTCTTTGCTGTTCTTACGCGAACCTTTGGGCAATTGAAAAGCAATTGTCCCAGCGAAGGGACTCATCATATCATGCTTCCCTGGCCATTACAACCATTCCAAACGATGATATCGTATAATCATTCCGAAGCATCTTCAGCTCAGTGTCTTTGCTGAGACTATTGCTTTTGAATTCCCCGGCGGTCTGCGTAAGAAGAGCGAGAGGTTGTCGCCAAGCATATCTCCCTGGCAATTGCCAAAACCTCTACTCTCTTCTTACACAAACGTTTGGGGAATTCAAAAGCAATTGTCTCAGCGAGGGGACTCAGGGTAACATGCTTCGGAATCGTTATCATGGCTAGGAAAGCATGTTGCGCTGAGTCCCTTCGGTGAGACTATTGGTTTTGAATTCACCACAGGATTGCGTAAGAAGAGCCAAAAGGTTTTGTTCAACCTTTTGGCTCTTTTTTTCAACTTCAACCTTTTGTTCAACTCCCTGGCCGTTGCCTAAACCTCTTCGCTGTTCTTACGCAAGCCTTTGGGAAATTGAAAAGCAATTGTCTTAGCGAAGGGACACTGCATAGCATACTTTTCTGGCATTTTATCGTTTCGCTATCAAGTTTTTTAATGTTAGTTCTCAAATGTGCCAGCGGAGTGATCAATGGTTACGGAAATACCCTTGGCATTGGCTATCACTGCGCTAGCACGTTCGACAAGTATTTTCACCAAACTTGCTAGCGAAATGATTGAGTGTCAAAAAAGCATGCTACGCTGGATCCCAAGGGATCCAGCGTAGCATAAATTCGACAATTGCAGATTATTAATTGGATAATTTTTCCCAGGTACCCGGTGTACCGTTGGTCGAATGGCCGACACTGTCGGGCGGCTCGCCGCCCGTGACGACGGCAAGGACGGCCGAACCGGAAGCCATACAAACAGCCATACGGAAAGTAAGTACAGTGAAACGTCAGTTATCCGTTACTCGATGGTTCAGGTACGTCATTTCGGATTAAATTGACCCTTTTAGTATATTTCAAAAGGAAAAAGAATGTTCAACCTTTCGAGCCACTTATCCGGAATCTCAAAAATCCAGAAATTTCAAAAGGTCATAGTGTGAGCTTCTTATAAATAATGAAATTTCAATTGATGTGTTTGGAGAAGCTTTATGCCTGACTTAAATAATAGATTCGTATCGATATCTCGTATAGTTTTCCCGGAAAGTCCACTTGAAAAATTGCATGAAACCGGCAAAGGGCGGAATGTATGGAAAAATTTGCAAACGTCGATAGTTCAGCTTTGAAATTTTGCCAACAATCGAAAAATCATCGGATCTTAATGATACAACTGTGATTTTGGCAAGAAAATCGTAACAAAAAGATTTTAATTATTTGCTTAACATTTTTTATTATTTTGCTTTTTCCAGATTTCCACCGACCCAGAGATGGCGGTGCGGGAGGGCTCGTTTTCGCAGGTGGCGCGACGGCAGCTATGACATCCGCCACCCCAGCAGTCGCCGCCGCGGCAGTAGCCCCCGCCGACGGACGCACGAGGGCCACCGCCGCAAGCCAGACCGGTATATAACCTCTATGTTCCGGCCACCCTGTACTCATTACCTTACGAATAATATCGAATTTAGAACGATATTTAATTTCATCTTTCAGATTCGTGCTCCTTCCAGCCAGGCGGACGCCCCCCCTCCCGACGGACAATTGGCTCACTTGAGCGAGCAAGTGAGACAATTGCAGGCTGCATTGGCAGGCACCAGCGCCTCCGTGCTGGAGGCGAATCGTCGCCTCCAGCACGGAGGCGACGAAAGGCGAGGGAAAGCGATAGGATGCACGCCCTGGAGGACGATTGGCGTGGAGAAACACGCAGGCGGCGGCGCGCCGCATTGCGAGCCGGTCGGCGCGGGCGCGCGGTTCGGCACGCCGACGAGGGCGGTGACGCGTAGAAGGTCGGCCCGCAACAGTGCTGTAATGGCCTGACTAATGGGGGGCCCAACCACAAATGTGACCCTCCACAGGGCCCCCGCACAATTTTTTGGCCCAACCGCCAGCCGTGTTACCAGCGTGTTTACCGTGGCCCGGGTATGGCCTGTGGCAAATGCCCAGAAGGCCAGCGGCACCGCTAGAATGGACGCCGCAAAATATGTATTCGCGCAGTGAATACCCATTTTACCGTTAAGAAAAAATTCTAAAATGTATTGGCTAGGCCAATACGAATTTTATCTAAAAAATTAAGAAAAAAAAAATTTTTGAATCATTACATCATTATATCCGCTTCCTTACTCCCTACTCATATTTACTCCACATTTCTTTCCTGTTTCGCCGCTTAGTTCCGCAGTTCACCATATCTTCTTCCCTAAACAACACCCTACCCGAACCTAACCCCTATTGCGGCCATAGCCAAGTTACGCTACTCAATACCGCATTTACCAAGGGTATTGGAAAGTTGTGCAGCGTGTAGTGCTAACGTATACACGAGGTAATTTTCGCAGTACCCGATCCGTCGAGACTTTCATTTTGACGATGCGCTCAGTGGAAGCAGCAACGCCGCCTAATTTACATGTAAAATGCCTACGCATCAAGTATATTTCGCCTTTTGTACGCCATATTGGATCTGCAAATCTCGACGTATATAATTTTTGGGAAAACTCGTTATCAGGGATGTCAACAACGTCCTAGGAGCGACTGCCAAATTAAATCAATTTCAAATGCTGATTAGCTGTATTTGATATCCCATTTTGAACTGATAGAACGAGCCCAATGCAACGAACATTAGAAATATATGCACTGAATACAATGACTGTTGTATTTTTTTCACTACGTTTTCATTATACCAAGATGCCATTTTAAGGGATCGACCTTTTTTCGGCGATACATCTCAATCGGTGGTTAAACGATATTTGCAGCCCCTCCACATTTATGGAAATGTATCTTCCTTTCATAGGCAATTCTTATTACTTTCATTCGTATTGCTTTTCAATACGTGATCTTCATAGTGTCTTTTATAACATACTATAGCATATTTTAGTTTGTATATGGACTTCGTTACAACATGAATCAATGATTGTCGTTTGAACGTTTATTTCTAGGAAGGGACTGCGTTTCGGATCTGGGATGCGAGAGAACGTGTAGAAAATGTATTTTCCACCTAAGACTCGTAGTGAAAAAATCCCTTTTTGGAAATGATATTGCCGTACGACTTACCTTGTTCGACTTACCTGTAGCACTCGTTCGAAGCGGGTGTGCAGAACGAGTGCAACCGCGTCGCCTTCTGCATCGATTAATCAGCTCTCAAAATATCGTATGTATCTTACCGTCGAAGCCGGAGGATTTCATTCGATCGAGCAAGCCGTTTAATCGAATAGAAAATAAGTGCATTACCCTCAACGGTAATGCACTTTCACCCCCGCATAAGCCTATTCTTCGTAGCCCGTGATCGCAGCGAAGTGTAATGCTCGAAGCAGCCAAAAGCGCACGGTTTATCGGAAATCTCGCCATTTATTTGGGCGGGGTGTCGATGCATGCTTCAGGGAATTTCGTCAGCTCACGAAATGACAGTAAAAGTGCCAAATGCTGGCTCATTTGCAAATATCTGGGGCGATGGGCGATGATCCTGCATCTCGCGCATAAGCGCGGTATGCAGGAGCAGCTAATGCTGTAGCGAAAACAGCAGCATATATTCCGCATATGGAGAAATCGGGCTGCTCTGTTACTGGCTGTATCAATATATAATCAAGTTTGACGTGGGGATAGCGCCGAGCGATGTATCGCTTTACTTCTTTGCTGAGGAAATGATACTCTGCGCAACAAATACTATCGTATACGAAAACTTGGTCACCATCATAATAAGGGCAAACCCAATGACCACTTTCATTTCCACCAACTATTTGTATATCCGGTTTCCGCGGGATGCATGGCCTGATGTGCGTGTAATAAGTCGTATATGATGCAGCATTGCAACGAAAGGATGTGTTCTGTTGTATAATGTTTTGGAAGCAGTCGATGGCCGAATCAGTTAACAAATCATCCGGCGATAGCACGAGTGGTATAACTTCTTCAGCTGAAACATCGTCTCGAATATTTTCAAGCAATGTTTCGGCAGCAGCCATCAATCGTTCCTCCGAAACCTCCATTTCCTTGATGCTCTCGATTGTGACCCAATCGGTATGTAGGTCTTTTTCATTGATCTTCAAGCAAGGTGAAGTCAAATTTGGACTTGATTCAACGGAAAGCGATACCGTTACTCTTGCCGATTCCGCAATCGAACGCTTTTTCGTACAACCGTTTCTCAAGAACTTTCGTTCTGGCTTCCAAAACGTACTCGGGATATCGAATAGGCATTTTCCTATTACGGCGATTATCTACAATGTTAGGAAGCAGGCAATCCAAATAAAAGCGTGTTAGAAATAGTCGCATTTTTAATTCCCAAGACTCGTCGTCTCTGGGTACTGTCACGAGTTTCAGTTCCAACGGCGTCCACACTGCAAATATGCAATAGCTGTGCAAAGTCACATGAAGCTGACCTTGCACCTGATAATAATGAACATTTGATTATTCATGGAAACGGGGTCATTCCTAGAGAAAATACGCCGAATGTGTGGCTGGTCTGACAAAGTTTTTCCAGATTCTGCATGTTTTGCTGAAAATGGGCATTTTATTTCCACAATGCCAGCATCGTCGATCAGACCGTCCGGAGAAACCCCAAAATAAGGGAGCTCCGGGTCAATGAAGAGGCCACATGGGACAACCGTCTTCCCGATTGTGAGTTCTATCTTCTTTTTGGCACTTTCCTCATTTCCGCAACCATACTGTATAGCTGCAGTATCGAGTATTTTTGGATATCGTATAGCCACTATCTGTGCGGGCAAAGTGGTTGGCAACATTCTACATATGGCGCCGAACCTTGATGCTGTAATCATCTCGGAATGTAGCCGTTGCCATTCTTCAGAGAAACTCTGCAACACCGTCAATCTTTCGATCTCTTTCCAGTTGGTCTGGGATGATCTTAACGCGTCGAAATGATGAGCAACGGCACCATTGAAGGTTTTCTCACCAAATCTGGTTTATTGGACGGTCTGTGATCTTTGTCGGTTCCCCGAAATCGATCTCTTTTACGGCAAGGTTTTGTCTTCTCGTACGAGCGATTATATTCGTTTTTGAGGCGTCTGGTAGTTTCCAGCTTTCTCACGGTACGCCCAACCACCTCATCTGATATGAATTTCCAGAGAAATAATTAATTCTTTTGACAGAATTCAATTTGTTGACAACGGAATTACATGCTGCTGCTATATTATTGGTAACGTTCTATAAAAGATTTCTTGCATGGCAACTCAAATATCTGACAGCCTCTTGAACGAGACGATATATACCGGTTACATGGAGTTCGGTCATCAATTTCTTTCATTCTCATTCGGTTCGCACTCGAACGGAAGAGTGTGACAAGTTGTGTGCTCACTGAATACGTGACCAAATATAGTGAATATATCTTTTCAAAAGCGCGTAGCCTTTTTGTCCTCCAATATACTTTCAATTTGGCGAAAATCTCTGGCACGTTCATTTAGGTGGCGAATTTTCACTCCGCTACTGTGCACACATTGTCGTAGCTTCGAAATCGTTATTACTCCCTCCGTGGGGGGTGCTTTTAACTTTACTGTAGTAGCGTTGGCGATTTTTCGACACACATTCCGAAACACATGGTAATTGCATTCATATTTTTCTACAATAACTTTCGTGTTCGGCGTAAGGGTTGGCATTCCGAATACCCTGAAATACGCTGCTTTCGCCATCCGAAATACGCGTCTTGTAAATTAAGCCGATGATATGAACACTTCCACTATGATGACGGTTTCCATAGCAGTGGAACTTTGATCGCGCCCCCAATTTTTCTAACAAACGTGGTCGGGCAGTTCAACATTCAGTCGCTCCGCTCTTTAATGCATGGCATAATACTTATTGCGCACGGCAACAAACAAAGGCGACTTACTCTCTCGACTAAATATCATGGCTGCACCTGAAATGGAATCATACTTACCATAGGTATAAGACCGTTCGGCCCAGCAGCCGTCGGCAACTATTTCGATGTACGGAAGGGCGTTGATAACGTGGACGTTCTTGATAGGATTCTTTGTTTCTATCGCGGCAGCCTTGGTCCTCTCTGCTTCAGCAATTTCGTGAAAGTTGTTGAACATATTTTTACCGACCTTGATATAAGTTTGATCCGACAGAGGTGGAATAGACATTGCGGCTAGTTGTTCCTGCAATGTTCTGTATCCAGTACCTGACACCATAGTAGAATTGGCGACGGCCGAGTCTGTGAAGCAGCGAGAAGAGCTCGGTTTCTTAGTGATTGGATTGGTATAAATGTTTGCTTTCTGGTTCGCTCTATTAGGGGTTGAATTGCGGATGCAAACATGTTAAGGGCAGGTTCGTAATCTATGATCTCGAAAACCCCCCAATAAGGGGTTTCAATGAATTGAAATCAATTTCGACATTTAACTCAGGCATGTTGGATTCGTTATTTCTGATCCCCGAATTTCGAACGGAGCTTCGCATTGAGCGACCTCAAAAACCGCACAACACCACGCTTCATGCGAACCTAGTAGTTTCTTGTATTTTGGTTCGTCAAATTGTATCCGCCATTTTGAAATTATGAATGTGGAAGGGTGTTTCATAACGAGTGATCGCGAAAACCTGCTTACATCGACATTCATACGAAACAAGTATGTGGCTATACTTTGGTAACGTCCGATTTGCCACCGAAGCTCCGATGCCATTGTTTTACAACATTCAACCCAAGTAAGCATTGTTTCGCAGCGAAGCCAATATTGGCCAAGTCTTCGCCAATATTCCTCGCGCGGAAGTAAAAAAAAATGGGTTTCGCTCGCAAGAACCCGTATACGTCCATCCGCAGAACCGAAGTTAAAAGGGTACATACAGGGTGTCCCAGGTAAGAATGTCATCCGGCAAATGGGGGCTAAGCGGTGAAATTCCAAGTCGATTGATCTAAGCATGTTGGGGTCCCAGATCAATCGCTGAACTGTTATTAATTTTTTAAGGCAGCCAATTACGTGCGCCCTTCTCGCCGCGAGCGCTGTGTGTGTGTGCGGTAGTGCTCGGCGGGGCGGAACGCCTACCATACGGGCACTCCCGCGCGTGGGTATGAGCACTTGCATGGAGTAGTCGATGCCCCAGCGTTTGGCTTTTTTGTAGTCGTCGAGAGCCCGTACAGCAAGGGAGCCACTACTACATGCAAGCGCTCACACCCACATGCGAGTGTCCGCATGGTGGGCTACCGCCCCGCCGTGCACTCCTACATACACGCAGCGCTCTCGACGACACAATCGCGCGTGGTTGGCTCCCCTTCAAGAATTGAGGATGTGTCGAAAACGTCCCACGTGACACACGAGTGGGAGAGAGATGGTCGACATTGTTAAATCGCAAATTCTCAAGGACGAAACATTTGTATCGTAAAATTCAAGCATCTATTTCTGTCTCTGTGAATTCTACGAAGACTGATGCTCGACTTTTCGCCGGAGACTTAATGGACGCCGAGAAAACGGATTCCGAAAATATGTGAGGTTATGTCGATGTTCGTCATCCCTTTAATAACAGTTTTGGGTCTGATCGGCGACTCCGAAATCCTTATATCAATCGACTTGAAATGTCACTCCGCACCACCCGTTCCGAAATGACATTCTTACCTGGGACACCCTGTACAGTTGTCCCCGAACGTCATTTCACCGAACACCGAATTGCCGAAATGCACACACCCGCAGACGTACAGCTACCCACACACGCAAAAACACGCGCACGCGTATGTGCACGCACGCACGAACAGTTGTCGGGGAATAAACAGGCGGCGAATTCAAACACGCCGCCAGCAATATGTATAATATTATATAACATGTACTAACCGAATCGCGTACGCATTCTTCCGTGACAGTCTAGTGCGTTTGTTGTCCTTGGATGCACGTTGGCATCCTTCACTTAGCACTTTTTTCTTCACTTTCTCGATTGCTTCACAATCGAACGTTCACCAAACTTTACTCACAAGAAAAATTCAACGAATGCGTAAAAGTCCGTCCACCTTCCGATAGCTATCATAGCGACAGTGGTTACGAATTCTCGTAGAAAACAAATCATAAGTAACAAGTAACGATCTCTTAGGCAGTTTGCGAATCGTTCGCGGGAAGCGCTGGTGGTATACATAGATATATATCTAGATATGGCCTGACCTATTGGTTCACGCAATATGCAGAGCCGAAGCCACCGATTGCATGGAATTTTACGATTACATTGTCGTTTTGTGACTTCTGGAAGTGCGCTGCGACATGAATGTAATAAGTCAAAGCTCTAATAAGTCACGGCACTGAACAAACGTCCAAGATTATGGCCGTCACTGTACATTTATTGTTACGTCGGAAAGATGCGAGCGCAGGCGGTAAGACCGAACAATCAAAGCCGCAGCGCCACTTGTGAGAAAATCGATGAACCGAATTTTCTCAAAAGTTGATAGCAATTGTACCTGGGAGGTACACTTTCGTCAAACTTATATAAGAAATTTGTAATCCGATTTGTCCGCCCTTTCTTCATCCAAATAGATGAAACGAAGTTCAAAATGTATATTTTTTCTCGTATCAGAGGCTCATGCTTCCCAAATTGTGGAAATGTAATGATGTAGTAGATACCAAATAAGATTTAAAAAGTAAGTAATTCGAAATAAGATCAATCTTTTTCTGTTTATTTTTCCTCGAGGGTACGTGCCTTTACGCTTTTATCCGATCGCACTGTTTCCTCGGTTTATCCTTCTTCCTTTCTTTCACCTTCTTTTACCCCTTTGCCGCTTTCGAATTTCTCTTTGTTTACAAAGCTTCCAATGTCCCCCCAGAAATGTAGCCACTGTGAAATGATTTATATAGATGTCTTACTTTGTTGCATCTCTGCCAAGACCTCCCCCTTTTTATGTGACCCGACATGCATCAACTTCTTCATTCGACTATCCCCCTTCCTCTGCCTTCCAGCCGTAAGGTCGAATTAGTTGACTTTGAAAAAAATTTCACGCCAAAAGTAATGCGACTCGGATTCGAACCTGCGGCTGCGTGATTCGCTGATCAGCGGCTGATACAATCGCGTGGCTCGATATATGTGTGTGTGTGTGTGTACGTCTGTGTTTGTTGTGTGTATTAAGTTCGGAGAAATGGGGCGGGCAACTGTGAAAGTGGCGCTATCGTCGTTCTGTCCCATAACAAAGAATATTTATATGAAAAGTTCTAATAATTAAAGAAAATTATCAATATGATACGTTGCTGTGTTCCAAATTGTTCTAAAACCGCTACCCACCAATTCCCTAAGGATGAGAAACTGAAAAGAAAGTGGCTGAAAGCAATTCGTCGTGTAAATTTCGTACCTAAAAGTAGTTCGAGGTTATGT
>JAPYZJ010005798.1:0-12909 GCA_030522765.1 Ophioninae sp. B BG-2022a
CGTTCAAATCCCAAAAACAATTTCGTTTTCTTTTTTTTTTTCGTGCTTCTACAGTCGTGGAACGCGCGGCTTTCGATCATCAGCGTCAGCACAATACACGAGATCTGGAGGCCATTTCGCGTGCGCGCGCACTTCCCTCCGACACTCCGGCCGACTCTACTTACGATCAGTGCAGCCAGATCGTGTGTAAAATCGACCCCCACACTAGTCTCTCAGAGGCTAGAGAGGGGATAACTTCTACACGCGCCCTGGCTGCTATGTTACCCCCTCTCTAGCCTCCAAGAGACTAGAGAGGGGGTAACTTTTACCCGCGATCTGGCTGCACTGCTTACGATCCTATGCTTTAGTTCAGTTTCTTGGCGCGTGGTAACCGTGTCTCGACGTTACTGTGGCGGGTTTACGAACGCGCACACGTATCCCCCGTTTTCACATTCGTTTTTCGTTCCTCCTCGTGAAATTAGTTTCCCAGTGTTTAACTTCCAATAATGAAAATTACGAAGTTTATCTCTCGTGTCATCATATAAGAGTGCGCGTGTATTAAGTTATCGTTAACTGTCCCGACTAGAAGTGACTTTTTCTCGTTCCTTTCGCGCGTCAAGAAAGTTGCGTCATCCGCCATAACACTCGTCCTATTAATTTGATCAGTTCGAATCCAGTACTTCCGGGAAAAGAGAATCGACAGAAATTTCCTGATGTCTTCGGAGCTTCGCAAAGTACAAGTGTTTTCATCGATGGCACAAATACGTGTCGGGTTCGTGCGTCCAAACCGGAAGACAGAAATGTAAGTAGCCCGAATTATCGTTACGCGTCAGTTTGAATTCGATCATAACGACTACGTGTGACGCTTTCAAAATGGCGTCCGCATGGAAAAAAACGGAGCAAAAAAAGCACGCTATTTTTTTACGGTTTTTTAATATGGAATTGTTCCGTCCTCGTCTTTCAATGTTACGTGACTTTGTGGCAAATAAGCAAAGCAAAGAAGAAACTCGGGCGCGAAGTTTTTTGCCCTTTGGAGTCAAACGTTCAAATAAAGAGGGGGCTCTACCGTACCGACCGAGCCGAGATAGTAGATACGAATTTCACCACATTTGACCAACTGATGGTAAATTGTTAGACGAAATGCTCTTTTCTCGTCGAATTTCTCGTATGAATTAAAAAAAAAGCCCACATGGAAATAATATAAAATAAAAACCAAAAAAATCGAGTAATCCTGTAGTGTAGTCAAACACACACATTTTAAGGACCTCGATCGTTCGATTCCATCACGTATTTCAGTAAATCCATGGGAATCTACAATTTCTACGTTACTGTTTACGATTTCGAGAAAATCTCGGACGCTATGCGTGGAGCTTGGTTCTCGAAAATTTCGGAGAAACCCTCATCTTCGAAATGTTCGGTCTGTATGTATGTAGATGCACGTAGTGTGACATTCGATGCCCTTGAAGCCTTTGACGACGAAATTTCCAACTGGTGAAATATCGAAGCCGTGATTTTTCAAAAATTCATTATTTTTAACCTAAAATAAAATCATTGAGTTTTGCGTCTTTAAATCGCAGACAGCTTGATATTCCGTTGCAAGTAAACTATCTTAAATATCTTAACGATTTTAACTGTTAGAGTCAAACTATCTTATTAGTATCCGAACTATTAAACTATTGAATTATTAATTAAGCAAAGTTAAAATGAAATTAAATTATTAATTAAACTATTAATTATTAATGATTAAACTATTAAATTATTAATAGTAGTATCTGAACTATTAAACTAAACCCAAACAAACTAAATAAAAATTAAATTAGATTATTAATTAAAGTATTAACTTTTAATTATTAAACTATAAACTATTAATGATTAAACTATTGAATTATTAATAGTAGTATCTGAACTATTAAACTAAACCCAAAAAAAACTAAATAAAAATGAAATGAAATTATTAGTTAAACTATTAACTATTAATGATTAAACTATTAAATTATTAATAGTAGTATCTAAACTATTAAACTAAACCCAAAAAAAACTAAATAAAAATGAAATTAAATGATTAATTAAACTATAAACTATTAGTGATTAAACTATTAAATTATTAATAGTAGTATCTAAACTATTAAACTAAACCCAAACAAAGTAAATAAAAATCAAATTAAATGATTAATTAAACTATTAACTATTAATGATTAAACTATTAAATTATTAATAGTAGTATCTAAACTATTAAACTAAACCTAAACAAAGTAAATAAAAATGAAATTAAATGATTAATTAAACTATTAACTATTAATGATTAAACTATTAAATTATTAATAGTAGTATCTAAACTATTAAACTAAACCCAAACAATCTAAATAAAAATGAAATTAAATGATTAATTAATCTATTAACTATTAATGATTAAACTATTAAATCATTAATAGTAGTATCTAAACAATTAAACTAAATCCAAACAATCTAAATAAAAATGAAATGTATTTCTTAATTAAACTATTAATTTCAAATTATTAAACGATTAAATCATTAATAATAGTATCTAAACTATCAAACTTAACAATTAAATAAAAAATTATCTCGAGGATTTATAAAAAAAATGTTTTCGAAAATTTGAGGTTACTTAGCTTTAATATTAAAGCTGGACCTTAGGTCCAGACAGCTCTTCCATCCTCACTCGGCTAAACTTGAATGATCGAAGTATATTAATATTGTATTGTATAAGTCTGATAAGGTCGATTAGGTGCAATCTAATTGGACAAGATTGCCATGAGGAGGGCTCAACTCAAGTAATTTTGGAAGATTACCGCGGTTTCGATTCCGGCTAGCTGAGAGGGCTTAGCTATTTTATTATCCTTTTTTTTCACTTGAGCCCTTATGCGCTGGTTAATCTCGCTCGACAGGGCGTAGAATAGTGAACGAGTACGAGCCAGCACACTGACGTCATTTTATTCTGCGATACGAAAGGGCGTAAGTGCCTTTGCTTGGCAGCAATCCGGTTGCGATTCTTCGTTAGGCAGAACTCTGGTCGCCCACCTATACGCAATTGCCTCGCCGGATATACAGGGTGTCCCCTTAATCGACTAATAAGTGCCCCCGAAGAAACCTCGTTCCAAAAGTTATTCACGTCCATACAGTGTTTTTATGGCTCTGAATGTCAATTCGATCGTTAAAATGACGCCTGGATTTTTTTATATTAAAATGACCTTCAAAGTTTTTTTTATATTGAAATGACCTTCAATGTTTTTTTTATATTAAAATGAGCTTCAAAGTTTTTTTTATATTAAAATGACCTTCAAAGTTTTTTTTTATATTAAAATGACCTTCAAAGTTTTTTTTATATTAAAATGACCTTCAAAGTTTTTTTTATATTAAAATGAGCTTCAAAGTTTTTTTTTATATTAAAATGAGCTTCAAAGTTTTTTTTATATTAAAATGACCTTCAATGTTTTTTTTTATATTAAAATGACCTTCAAAGTTTTTTTTATATTAAAATGACCTTCAAAGTTTTTTTTTTATATTAAAATGACCTTCAAAGTTTTTTTTTTATATTAAAATGACCTTCAAAGTTTTTTTTTATTTCGTATGACCTCTAGAGTTTTCGTAATTTATGAATTAAAGAGGAAGTAAAGCGAATGAGTTTTTATTAATGTAAAATTATTTCTAGACTTTTCTTAATTTGATAATTAAAATGACTTCTAGATTTTTCTTAATTTGAAATGACCTTGAGAGTTTTTTTTTAATTTCATATTACCTCTGGAGTTTTCATAATTTGATCATTGAAGAGGAAGTGATATTAATATGTTTTCTTAACGTTAAATGACTTTTAGAGTTTTTTTAATTCGATAATTAAAATTACTTTCGGGGGTTTTTCAATTTGTTTGGGTTTGGAATCGGTTCTAGAGTTTTCTTAATGTCATCGTTGAAACGACCTCCAGAATTTTCTTAATTTTTCATGACCTTCAGTGATTTCTTAATTTGATAAATGAAATGTTTTCTAAAATGTTCGTAATTTGAAATGACCTTCAGAGTTTTCTTTATTTCAAATGACCTCTAGAGTTTTCATAATTTAACAATTAAACAATTATGTATTTTCAATTATAACGATGATGTATTATTTAACAATTAAACAATTATGTATTTTCTTTATTCTTCAAAATAAAAGAATCAAGAAAATACATTTTTTTTATTCTTTCTAAAAATACATTTTCTTTATTCGAACTCACTTATAGAGTTTTCATTATTTAATAATTAAAAAAAAAAGTGAAGTTAATGAGTTTTCTTGATTCGATAAACGACCTTGAGGATTTTCCCAAATTTTTTATCTTTGGAATGACTTCTAGGGTTTTCTTCGTTTCATCATTAAAATGATCACAAAAATTGTCTTAAATTAAATAAATCTCTAGATATTTTTCAATTTGATAATGAAAATGTCGTCCAAAATGTTCTTAATTTGGAATGACTTTTAGAGATTTCTTAATTCGACACTTGCAATGTCCTCCAGGATGTTTTTGATTTGAAACGACCTTGAGAGTTTTCTTAACTTGAAATGACCTCTAGAATGATTTCTTTGGAGGACAAGTCGAATAATCGGTCACCCTGTATGAGTATTCATTCGCATCCGTGATTTAGCAGGCAGAGTTGCACGTAGAAATTTTCGTGCTGACGCCCTCACTTGCCACGTGAAATTCGCGACAGTAGTACCAGCTGTACTCCCATCACGTACGATTCAGGATTAAGCGTTTGGACCTTGCACAATTGAAATAGTACCACGACCAAGTTGAACTTCGATGAACTCACGAGTTTTTTTTTTTTTTTTTGAAACTTCGTCATTCGTAGGGGTGGATTTCTATCCGAGTAGATAGGGTAACCTGGTCTAGGAGTAAGCATCACCAAAAGCTGTGAAGTTTTTCACGACTAATTTCAGTCGTATTTTTATATAAACTGCAATTAGAGATGCTGGTCGAAAAAAAAAAAATCAAATCCGGCAGAAAACGCAGAAATTACGTAAGTTTCAAGACTTTTGCTGAAAATCTTGAAAATTTTTCCCATTTTCAAAGTATTTTTGAGACTAGAATGCAATTATTTGGTAAAAATGAAAAAAAAAACTGTGCAATTTTTAAAGACGATGCCTGACACGCAATTCCAATTTTTGATTATTTTTCTTATTTTTAGTGATATATTTTCATTTTGTTTTTTTTTTTTTATGTTACTTTATGAAAGATGTTTAAAATTGCGAACGTAATAAATTTTTATTTGATTTCCTAGTAATACGTTTTTAATAATAAATAAATAATAAATAAGATAATACATTTTTATTTAATAAATAATAAATAAGGTAATAAATTTATAAATAAGGTAATAAATTTTTATTTGATTTCCTAGTAATACATTTTTAATAATAAATAAATAATAAATAAGATAATACATTTTTATTTAATAAATAATAAATAAGGTAATAAATTTTTATTTGATTTCCTAGACTTCGTATTTATTTTTTTAGAATATTTTGAATCTTAAATGCGTACTCCTAGACCAGATAACCCTAGTCCACTTTTCCTCATTCGATAGCTAGCCTCCTTTGGACAATTGGTTGAATCAAACGAACCGTCGTGCATCCCGAAATTTTGGGTTTGCACAGCCAATGAAACTCTTAGCCAGCAAACTCAATATTTACTTGGTTCGATCGAAACTATCAAGCAAATCTGTACTCGGAATTTTGGCGATCGAGGTGTGTTACTTGAATCGGAAGATTATTCAATTTGAAAATTCTCCCGGAATTGGAGATTCGGCCTTGGACGCTTTTCGATCAAATTGAAAGTGCATTTTGTCCTCTTTATTGATTTCATCGATGTTTTTCATACGTGGAATCTCTGGAGATTTTGTTTTTGCCACAAATTAATCAAATGACCTCCAGGCTTTTCCCAATTTGTTTGGGTTTGGAATGATTTCTAGAGTTTTCTTAATTGGACGATTAACGTGACCTCCAAAATTTTCTTAACTTGAAATGACCTCGAGAATTTTATTTGGTTAAAAATGATAAAAAAAGAATTTGGTTAAAAATGATAAAACATGAGTTTGGTTAAAAATGATAAAAAATCAATTTGGTTAAAAATGATGAAACATGAGTTTGGTTAAAACTGATAAAAAATGAATTTGGTTACAAATGATGAAACATGAGTTTGGTTAAAACTGATAAAAAATGAATTTGGTTAAAAATGATAAAAAATTAATTTGGTTAAAAATGATAAAAAATGTATTTGGTTAAAAATGATCAAAAAGAATTTGGTTAAAAATGATAATAAAAGAATTTGGTTAAAAATGATAAAAAATGAATTTGGTTAAAAATGATAAACAATGAATTCCGTTAAAAATGATAAAAAATCAATTTGGTTAAAAATGATAAAAAATCAATTTGGTTAAAAATGATAAAAAATAAATTTGGTTATAAATGATAAAAAATGAATTTCGTTAAAAATGATAAAAAATAAATTTCGTTAAAAATGATAAAAAATAAATTTGTTTAAGAATGATAAAAAATGAATTTGGTTAAAAAAAATAATTTAAAAAAAAATAATTTAAAATGATAAGAAATTCACGAGTAAAGCGGGATTTTGAAGTAAAAGTGATAACGAGAGCACTGGGAGTAGATTCGAGTTTCCATACAAAGATAATGAAAAGGGAAACCTGGGAATGATTCAGTGATTCGCGTTTTTTTTTTCTTTCAGGAAAATTACGTTGAAAAATAGAATTACCTTGGTACAGTAACGTAATTCATTTATTATCAATAAAAAGAGCGAAAAAAAAAGGTGAAACAAAGAATCGGACACGGTTGATGGAAGGAATAAAGAAATAGAGAGAATTCGAACGTTGGGTTCCGGAAGTTTTTGATGCGAAAGAGTCGAACCTCCTTATCGTCAAGAATCTGAAAAGTTTTGCCTCGTGAACTTGAAGGGTGACCCATGTTTCCTTGTCAGAAAAATATTTCTACATGTGACACTGATAAGCTTCGATCTCAGAATTTTTTCGGACGCGGACGTCCCCTAGCCCGATTGACAAACTTTCCTATACTTTAGTAACGCCTTTAGTTTCCCCATCACGTTTCTCGTTTCGCATCGTTCTCCGTCTGTTTACACGTACTTTTGTTTTGAACGCGGAGAAGCTCGGGAGGGGGGGGGGGGGGGGGGAAGGTCAGTCACGGCTCATTTTCGAGTGTCGAAAATGCTATTAATAAATATCGAATATCCGTTTCCCTGGTTTTATCAAAAGCACCAAAACGACCACCGAAATTTTTCTAGAATCGAAAAAAATCTTTCCTGGTGAATATTTAGGCTTTAGAGAGCGTAAAGATAATTCAGCTGAAATATCCTCAATAATTCTCAATCATAGTATCGAATTCTTTTGCTATATTTTATTTTTCGTTTTATATTTTTTTGACGCCACGATCAACCGATTTCGATTTATTTCGACAATTAGATTTTCGATGAGAATGATCAGAGATAAAATCTTATTTTTTCGAAAAACAAAAACAGCTTATTGTATATGTTTATTAGCTTTTTTTGAAATTTTAGTTTGTTTCTTTTATTTGATTTATTATTTTGTTTATTAGCTTTTTTTGAAATTTTCAGTTTGTTTCTTTTATTTGATTTATTATTTTGTTTATTAGCTTTTTTTGAAATTTTAGTTTGTTTCTTTTATTTGATTTATTATTTTGTTTATTAGCTTTTATTTATTTATTTTTATTTTATCTACTTTATTCGTAAATTTCATTCTATTATATTATTTTTATTTATTTGTTAACTTTTATTATACATGGGTATTAGCTACTTTTGTTGCAACACACGCAAACACGTTTTGAAAAAATATTCTCGAATACATTGAATTTCGAATAGCGTGAAAAAAAAATTTCATTTTTTTTTTGTTTCAAAGTTCCAATATAGAATTTTTTTATTCAATTGTCGTCGAGTCGTGGTCGGAGACGAAATATCCATTGTTAAAAAAAAACATTGAAAAAAGACTGACTTGAAAGAACGTCTGCACCCCGATGGAAAGCTTCTTGTATACTCAATGGAATCTTCACGACATTCATTCCTCATCCGCTCTTCACCGCTCTCGATAAATCGGGGTATCCACAGATCAGTCTTTGCCACTTTCATTTCACTCTTCGTGAAAATTCGAATCGAATGTATCCCGCGAATAAATTGTTTGAAAACAATTTTATAACAATAAAAAAAAAAAAAAAAAAAACTTGGCGATAGTAGGAAACGGGGTGTACGATTAATTTCGACTGTACCGTAGATACGATATTGTTTGTGCTTGTGAATCGATTGGATTAGTCGTAGCCTAAGAGCTTCGAGGAATATCTCTCACGAGTGGATTCTCGTGGTTTTACGCGTTTTTTTTGTGTCTCCTTTTTTTTTTGTCTTCAGTGGTTTCGCTGTTCGAGATTTTTAAAATTTATTTTTTATTAAAAAAATTTTATTTTTATTTATTTTTTATTTTTCAAATTTATTTAAAATTTTAATTTTTTTACCGATATTTTTAAAATTTATTTTTTATTTTTATTATTTATTTTTTTTAATTTGTTAAAAATTTCAATTTTTTTACCGATATTTTTTAAACCGTTTTTTTTTTTATTCAAAAGCCGTTAGCTGGGGGTTAAGATCGATGGGGATTGCACCAATTGGACGTAGAACTCGCTCGTCACGTAGATAAAGGAAACGACGCTTTGCATACCCAATGTCGATATGATATATATATATATCGAAACAAGAACGTGTTGGGCTTGAACCATCAGTCTCTAATCCAACTAAGCTCCGGTGGAAAAGTTCAACCGGGAGTTCCAATACCATGAAGCATGGGGTCTGAAAGTAAACTGGAAAAAAAAAAAAAAAAAAAATCGTGAAGTGAGTTGGAAAAATTGAGTGTCGCGGTATATCTCGATCTTATATACCGGCTAATCCTCACTGACCCCATATATACAGGTATACAGGGTGTCCCAGCTAAAAGTGTCCTCCCTGAAATGGGAGGTAGAGGGTGAAATTCTGAGACGATTGATATAAGCATGTATGGGTCTCGGATCAACGCCTGAATTGTTATAAATTTTTTTATGCCAGCCACTCGGACGCGCCCGAGCCGGAGAGTCCGTATGGTGGGGGTACCGCCCCTCCGTGCACTGAGCAGTGAGCGTGCGGCTCACCGGCGCGTGCTCGCCGGCGGGCGCGTCTCATTAGCTGCCGTAAAAAAATTAATAACAATTCAGGCGTTGATCCGAGACCCATACATGCTTATATCAATCGTCTTAGAATTTCACCCCCTACCCCCCCATATGAAGAATGACACTCGTAACTCGGACACCCTGTATACACGTATATCTACACTTACAATTCCTTCAACTTTTCTCATCTACGATCGTAACGTTATTACTTTGTTACGCGGAGCTTTCATTGATAAGGTAGAAAAGGAGGGGGGGGGGGGGAAGGGGTTGCAAGCTTCGCAAACCGAAAGGACTGTTACGAACCGAGCTATCGAAAATCATTCGAAAAGTCAGACCAGAGTTGACCGGATATATATAAGCGAGTCCTCTTCCGGGGTTATGCACTTTTCCAACGGTTATCATTGGATAGGGACCGGATGAATTTTGAACCGGTCCCTAATCCAACTTCGCTTCAACCTTGTAGATATATATACTTATTTAAACTTGACTGTTGCTCGAATGCTTCTCGAGAATCGAGCTAACTTTAATTTGTTGAAATTACGCAAGTATTGTTAACCCTTAATGACTGCAGGAAGACATACGTTTTCTCAAGTAGACAACTACCTTGAGAAATCGTAGCTTTTACTATTTTCATCGTTATTTCGTGTAAGTTTATTTTGTAAATTTGATTTTGAGAAAAAATAATGGATTTTTCTGGTTCTTGGTTTTTTTTTTTGGTTGGCTTTTGTAGAAAATTGGATTTTATGACAAAAAAAAAAAAGAGTAAGTGTTTTTATTGGTTTAGACGTAAATTTCGTGTAGATTTATGTTGGAATTTGGATTTTCAGAGTAACACTGTCAAAATATATCGATCGTCGAAGTGTATCAGTGTAAGGATAAAATTTTGAAAAAAAGTGGAAATTTCTAAGATTTTAACGAAATCTCTCGGATTTTCTCGAAATTCTTACGGATTTTTGTAAACTTGGCGATTGGATCTGACGGCTACGATTTTCTTCCTAACGAGTCGTGGTAGACAAACTTTTTATTTTCCATCGTTTCCATCAGAATTTCCGATTGAGGATACGATCCACTTTTTTTTTTTACAAATTCAAGAAATTCGATGAGTGAACATCCGTTTCTCCATCGATTCGACACAGTCTTCTGAAACTTGCTGAAATTTTGAAAAATACATTTTGGAACCCTTACGATCCTGAAAAACAACAAAGAAAAAAAAAGCTCGTCGAATAAGATCGCGACTCGAAATTTCGATATTTCTATGGGAGCCCCCATCAATCAATACGAAGTTTACCAAAAAAGTGGAAAATCAAGAGCAAAATGTCGAAACTCGTTTTGCACTTTGACTCGGCTGTTTCAATCGAGCCTTTTAACCAGCCGATGACAAATTGTCCCTCGAAATATCTCTTCGATAATGCTAAACCCTAACGCTTTGAGGTCGACAAAAAAGGAGTCGAAGGGTCTAGGAGTACGAACTTGAGATTCAAAATATTCTAAAAAAATAAATACGAAGTCTAGGAAATCAAGTAAAAATTTATTACGTTTGCAATTTAACCATCTTTCGTAAAGTAACATAAAAAAAAAACAAAATTAAAAAATATTACTAAAAATAAGAAAAATAATCAGAAATTGGAATTGCGTGTCAAGCATCGTCTTTAAAAATTGCACAATTTTTTTTTTTCATTTTTACCAAATAATTGCATTCTTGTCTCAAAAATACTTTGAAAATGGTAAAAATTTTCAAGATTTTCAGCAAAAGTCTTTAAACTTAATTTGATTTTTTTTTTCGCCCAGCATCACTAATTGCAGGTTTTATAAAAATACGACTGAAGTTAGCAGTTAGAGGTTTAATGGGTTGGGGTGAGAAACCCAAATTTCGTTTGACCAGATGGCTAAAAATTCCAAATTTTCATACTCCAAATCTAAAAATTTCGTAAAGGTTTTCCCAAATTTTTTGTGGATTTGTTTGTGCTCGTTACTTAAATTTAAAAAACCTTCGATTTTCAACAAATCCAAACAACCAAAAAAAACTTTCGAAAATTTGTCGTTTCGGTGAATGAAAATTCGGAATTTTGAGGTTTTTGAAGAATGGAAGTTTGGATTTTTTAGCCCACAGCGTTTGAAGAGAATGTATATCAACGATGGTCCAGAAGAGTCTGCGCAAGCCGGTCGTAGTCAGTGGCGTCGGCGTCGCGACGGCGGCGTCCTCCGGGTATCACCGGTTGGACGATCATGGTGGGAGGATTTTCGTTTTCTAATCCTTGGGTGTGGTAGAGTGGGGTAGTGCGGACGTACCGTGCCGAGTGTCACAGAGGAGCCTTTTGGCGATCCCGAGTTCTGCCTCCCGTCGTATTTCCCGTTGATTTCGCGCAGAGTTTAAGTGCTTCACCGTGTGGGTATCCCGTGTGACACGTGCGTGAAAATCCTAACTGACCCCTGCCCCTCCAATCGCCGAAAAATAATTTTCACATTTTATCTCGTACAAATTTTTTTTCTTATCGGGATAATTATGTACTCGTTATCTATTCGTTTAGTTCGCGGCTCGATAATATGAATTCCATCGTCACCGAGTTCAAAGTACAGAAAAGTACGCCTCGTTGAAGTTTTATCAAAGTTACGACAGGATTGAGTCGAAAAAACCCATTCGTATGTGCCTGGGTGTGCGTTTTGAAAAACTCAAAAAAAAAAGAGCCAATTACGAAGTGAAAAAGCCAAAATAATGACTGAACGTGGAAATTAAAAAAAAAAAGCAGTTTTCGAAAATTTATAAATTTTAACTTTTAAGTTTAGGGTTATTATTCAGCCTGGAGTCAATCAAAGATAAGCAAAGAATTCACTTTTCTTTTTTTTTTTTCCTGTTAGATTGTTCTAACACTTGTTCAAGTTTATTCGAGTTTTTTTTTGTTTTCGTTTTATCGGGGTTGTACTTTTTGAGGTTTTTCATTGTTTTTTTAATACATTTTACTTTTTGGCAGTTGGAAGGTTTCGTCCGATTTGAGTCGTGGTTTAAACCTCGTGCCTTTTTTTTGTACCTTTTTTTTTGTACCTTTTTTTTTTTGTTTTTAACGTGATAAATCGTAGGGTACGTCCCAACCGATTTGGTTTTGGATAACCACATCGAGAAAGAATTGAATTTTCGTTTGTCGTATCTACCTTCAACCCTGTCATTTTTCGTCTCGATTTGGACGTCAACGAATCTGGAGTCGTTTCGACCTTGAAAAATCGGTTTTTCCTTTATTCAATATTCACTTGTCTGCATGAGGTTTTTTTTTTTTTTTTTGACGACAACGCGATTTATAATTCTATCTAAATTTCGAAAAAAAACTTTGCTTTCCGTTGTAACCTATATTTTGTTGATTTTCGTTCGTTTCGAGTAACGATTTTTTTTTTCAAATCAGGCGTAATTTGCATTTTTGTCATTTAAGCTCTATTACGATTCGAATCCACTCGATTATCCTCGATTTGATTGGACATTGACCAAAACAGTTTTGTTTTTCAACGAAAATAGTTTTTACTTTTCCTGATTTAATCAGTTCGTGTTTCTCGTGTCCTTTAAGGTAGGTGTCTAGTCTAGAAAGCGAAAAACGTAAAGAATTTTCGGAAATTTTTTTCTCCGTTTCTATGCTAAATTTGACAATAAATTTTTATCCAGAACATCGGGTAAACCGTATAGAGTAGGAGAATTGTTTTTTATTTTGTCCAGCATTTTCTAAAAA
>JAPYZJ010005799.1:0-10961 GCA_030522765.1 Ophioninae sp. B BG-2022a
GGACATGGAGTTTCCTGAAGAGAACCAGAAGCCCAAGTATTTAAATTCTTTTACCACTTCTATTTTTTCCCCTTTATACTCCCATTCTTCCGTCTTTTTGCGTTTTCCTCCTCTTTTGAAGACTACGATCTTTGTTTTTTTCACGTTGACCTCCATCTTTGTTCTTTTCTTGAACCGTTCAAGCCCCTTCAACATCCCCTTCATCCCGTCTTCGTCATCCGCCACCAAAGCTATGTCATCCGCATATTTTAGTGCGTAGATTTTCTTTCCCCCCATTACCGTACCTCCCACTCCCCTTTCTTCCCACTCCTTATCAATGTCGTCCAGTGTTAGGCCAAACAGTGTTGGGCTTAGTGGACACCCCTGCCGCACACCCTGAAAAGCTGAAAGTAATTCTTTAAAAATTATCGCCATAATTATGGAAAGGTGAAAATTATTTTCTCAAAAATAAACGAAATATTCTGAATAGAAGAACAAAGATCTTACAGACTTAAGACATTTAAGAAAAAAGAATACAATTCTTACTGAGTTTGGTTGTACTTCACCCTATTTCTGCTCGTTTTTATTATTTTCGAAGCTATTGCTTCCTATTGCGTTCGAAGTGCCGGGTGAAGATTAAATATGCGCTTTCTTTGAAATGTATTATTTAAATATATGTGTGCATACGATAGCGCTACCTAACTGTGATCAAGGATCGAATAGCTTGGCGCCGTACTCGAGAAGCTAATGGCTCTATTTGCAGCCAGTTCCTGTTCTCTCTCTCTCTCTCTTCCCCTTGCTGTCTTCCACAAAGGGAGACACCAAGAGGAAGGTCCACGGTCGATCGTGCAGTCTGAATCTGCACACAGTATGTATCCCCTTGCACGTGTGGTGTAACTCACCCAGCTCATATACATATAATGACGTGAACGTCGATAGGATATCCGTAACGTTCAGTACGGATTTTCCAATGAATTCTCGTTGGGCTCTTAGCGGTCCGGTCAACGACCAGGTACCCGGGTATCCTTTTTAGTTTTGCAGATACAACTTATTAACTTTTGGATCCCCGAAATTTAAGTAGTTTGAAACCAAATTTTTGTCAAATATGGCGCGGTACAATCTTCAATCACCTGACATTCGAGTTCGAGAGAGATAACTGACATTTTTGAACGGAGATTTCTTAAAGACGATCATTGTTAACGTAAAATAAAAATGTCAACCCCGTTCGCTCACGAATGTTACAGAGCCTGATGCTCGGCTCTCCCTAAAGAATTTAATCGTCTGTGAAAAAATTTACTTTGAAAAAGTATAGTTTTTTATTTGCGGCAATCTAGGATATCTTTTTATACGATCGTAAAGGTATTTCGGTTGAGATCGTCACAGTTCACCACTATTCAATTCGAATAATTGAAGCTAACTCATATTCATAATTTGTGCTCTCTCAAATAACTAAATTCAGACCTTTCAAATTTCAACTTATCATTTCTGACGTTTGTTCTCTTCTATTTTTTCATTTTCTTTTAGATTTCCTTGGTTTATTTTCGGTTACGTCGATTCACTTCGTATTAACGTGTAACATAGTCGAAGAAATTGGTTTTTCTTTTTGTTAAAAATTATATCTTCTCGAAATACATTATGGAGTGGCCAATCCAATCAGAAGCTCGAGGGAAAATCTCCTCGGGTCTGACGAAATTTTCGCTGCTCTCGCACCACGGATTGAATTATTTGAGGATTATAAATTCGGCATCGCGTGACGTGAAAAACTTGGGATTAGAATAGGTTAGCGGAAATCAGACCGCTGCGGTGCTCATCTAGGCAACCGATAGCGTACGTCGACACGACGGGTTAGATACTCGCTTGGAGGATCCACACGTACGTACCGTGAAACATCACCGCTCGAGCGTGATAAATTCAATTCAATTGTGATTCAAGCGTCCGGCGAATTTATGTTTTTCGTTGGATATTTCATAATAAAAAAAATAAAATGTTTGCATTCAAGTACATTTTTTAAAATAATAACTGCCGATGTACATTGATAATAATTATGTTATCACATGTATTAGAAACTTTTTGATAAAATAAGAATTACTTTTGAAAATTGAAATGAAATGAAAAAATGCCAATGAAAAAAACTGCTCTATGGAGTAGTTTTTTAAATTTATTTAAATATATTTTTTTATCTATATAAGCTTAATTTATAAATGGACGACAAGGCTTGTCCGATAGAGTTCAAATAGGTGTCAGTCGACTATTTTAGGCTGATCGATTGAATTATAGATCGTTACTTCCTTTGGATAGTCTCTCTTCGTAGTTTGAGACTTGGCAAAATAAGACAAAAGAGTTAAAACAGAACAACTGGCGAAATTTCCGAAAAATGGAAAATCGAATGTACATAAAGACGGAAGTGATCGGTGGATCATAGTTTTCATTTAATTTTCTCCGCTCGTTTGGAAAATTGAAAATTTCCCTCTCGAGCCAATTTGTCGAAGTTTACGGGAGATGAATTTCTCCTCTCGGATTCTGCGGATTTTTCGGGCGTTCATTGAACCACAAATTGGTTGTTGGCCTTCCCCAATAAGGCTTAAATTCTGAATTCCCAAAGAAGAAAAAAAATTAATCGAATAAAAATACAAGAAAAAAAAATGGTGGGTTGGTCTAGTCCTTCCCTGCGATTTGGACCAATCTTTTTCTGCCCCAGTACTTTTTTGTCTTCCGTTCGCCCACGTATTCTTGATCGGGCGGATCATGGTGTGCTCGGCGAAAGCTTGAGGCTCGGTAATTTGGGGCGAGAAATAATAAATTTGTAGCCACGTGGGTCACCATCCAGCCTCGAATTATTGAAATTTTGGATTCGATAATTTTCTCCGTAACGCTGTGGATATAAAGTTCCACGAAAATAAGAGAGAATGGCAAATGTGAGATGCGTATCAATTTTGTTTAATTAAAGAATTGGCGTTCTGTTCATTCTCCCCATCGTATTATTTCATAGGGTATTTTTTGTATGGGTTTTTATGAGTTGTTTCAATATTTGTTGAATATTGATTTACGAAAAGACTTGCATGCATTTTTTGAAACAGTCGTATACAAATATATTCAATTAACCGTTGCATTATTATTATTTAAAACTGTTTTTTTTAATATATTTTTGTTTGTCGCGAAAAGCGAAAATAATGGTTGATGCCCGCCTGAAAAAAGGTGACGAATCCAAATTCCTACACTGTCCTACTCTGCTTAAAAGTTACACTGATAGTAAATAAACCATCTATCGGTTAATCGATCCATCTCCATTCCTCTCGAGCAAAAAGTGTGCTGCCAATTTCTCGAATTTGCCGCAAGCCAGGACTAATTTATAATGCTATTCTGGTCAATTGACACGAATTCGCAATTAACCAAGGAGTAAACCTAGATTGATAATTTATTAAATAGATATGAAAAAAAACACAGAACACAAATGAACAATCAATCGAATAGATTTTTAGAAAATTAAAAGACAGAAAATTGACCAAAGTAAATTTTTAATCTTCTAAAACACAAAACTTGCAGTAACCGGAATAAAATGTTTTTTTTTTTTAATTTTTCGTTCGTGTCATATTGTTAATTTGAAAAATGTGCACTTGTGCTATTTTTATCGTTTATTCGCACTGCCCTGTGGGCTTTTCCAATCATATCGATTATGCTTTTAGCCGACCCAACGCTGTGCCAAAATTAACGCTTTCAGGGATGCGCCTTGAGCGTTACACGGACCTTCCAAAAAATCTTTTACCTCGTTGACTTAGTAATGTTATGCGTCGATTTTCCTGCCAATTTAATTATTTACTCGATTCCTGAGCGATTGGATATATTGATGAATAAAACGGTATTATCGTTGTGTGTAAATTTAAAACTCAGGACGATTCGTTTTGTTTCTTTGGAGAATATCCATTGGATAAGGGGAAAGTTCGAAGGGTGGGGAAAAATCTATCGAGAGAACGGAACGGAAGGAGAGCATTGATTGATTCGGCCAGAAATTCGATTAACTATAAATATATGTGAGCTTAATTTATTCTTAGAAATTGCCAATTCGTCACGGATTGCTAGCTGTGCCTTTCAGCCTTTGACTGTTCGGGCTACTACTCTCCGTCACCCTTCTGTTCCGCCCTCGCTCCACGTATCTCGCTCTTCCGTTCTTTTAACTGTATCGACCATAAATGACAAAAATATTCAGAGATTTATGCATTTAAGTTGAAATGCTGATGCACCCGACGAAATTTCGACGTTCGTCCGAATTCGATTCCTACATACGTCTTTTCGTTTTTTTTTTTCATTCTGTCAATCGGTATGTTTCCAAAGTTGATCTTCATGTCGAAGTTCAAATTTTTTATTAAAGAGTTAAGATATTCATTACAGAAAGAATGCTAAAGTTTGCATCGTTGGAATGGAATGAAAATGCTTTTCGAAGTATCGACTTTTGGAATTGTTATTATAACTTTGAACATACATATATATTTCATACATTTTATACAGATTATAAGATAAAACAATTTTTTTATGGAAACCATTTTTGAAAGTATTATTATTAATTAAACAATGAAATACTTTGTTTCACTTTTGTAAAGATTTTGATGCTTATTCTGAAACCATTTTTACACACATTTCATACATTTTTATTGTCATCCTAAAACCGGATTCTAGAAATCGTTTCGAGAATTACAGTTGCGAAATTTCTCGAAAAAAAGTGTTACAAAAATTTCATTTTACTGATGGGAGCTTCAACGTAATTGAAACAATGCGAACAAATTAAAAAAAAAAATTTCATTCGCACACCCTGCTAATTTTATATACCTGAAATCCTACGGTGGCTATAAAGTTAAAAAAAAATAACCAAGTAACGTTCAGTCGTGCTGGAAAGACATATTTTTTTCGTGGTTCACTTTTTTCCATTTCACTTCCGGATATCCAAAAGAATGTCACATGTTCTGCCTGTTTATTCTCGTCACCTTAAACCGGGAAATAATAAAATTTGTTTTATCGCGCTGAAAGTGGCGCGTGGTAGGATTCTCCGTTACTTTGATAATTTCCCGCCACGTGTCGTAGATAAGCCTACGATGAGGAGAAAATCGATGAGATATCTTGGGATATTTGGGTACCGAAATACAGACAAAGCCGTCGACACCCAAAGCTTCACGAAACAGTCTAGGGTTTTCGGATATCTGTGACTTGCTTATGTAATCGATTGTTAATATCGAAAATAGCATGCAAGAATATATACGACTGTTTTTACCTGTACATTATATCGATGTCTGTTTGAAAATGTAATTATTTCGACATCTATATTCAAATCCATTTCCATTCGTGTGATAAAATCCACTTGTTACAATATCAATATTAAAATGTAATTATTTCTATCGAAATAGATATATCGATATCAAAATGTAATTACAGCATTCTTTAAGCTAATTTGATTATTTCTATGTTTATATCGCATAAATATGGGGATTTTATGATATCAATCGAAATTGATGGGTCAATATCGAAATGTAATAAAACAATATTTTTAAGCTTTATTTTATTATTTCAATATTTCTATCCGATAACAATGTTTATTTAAATTTTGCAAATCCGCAGCTAACGTAAAACTTGCTACAGATTGTAATGAATATTCGGCTTACGCATATGTTGAAAACTGCACTTTTAATATGTTCTCCTTTTTTTTGGTTATTTTCTTTCGTATTTTGGGGATTCAGGTCGGCCGAAAGTCAATTTCGGTTTTTTCACTTAATCTCTTTTACAGTGAACTTTTCTCCCTTGATTATCAAAAATTCATCTTTTTCATCACTCCAACTGTGTTTGGCCTTTTTTAAAAATGGTTTTTTAATAGTTTTTACGTTCTCACATTTTTACATATTCTTGTCAGAGATTAGCGACCATGATTTGCAAAAAAGGTCTTCAACACGGGCAAAAAATAATGAAACGAAAAATACATTGTATTCAAACGACGAAAATTTTGACGCTGTTAATTAACAGTGTTAACACCATCAATATCAATACAAAACTGCAATAATTGCTGTAATCGATTGCCCCAATTATCATTATTATTATTATCATTACGTCGGACTTTATTATTTTTATAAAGTTTTTTCATATTTTCTCTCACTTCATGATTTATCATCTGATTCATCGATATCAATACAAAACTGCAATAATTGCTGTAATCAATTGCACCAATTATCATTATTATTATTATCGTGGACTTTAGTATTTTTTATCAAGCTTTTTCATATTTTCTCTCATTTCATGATTTATTTTTTCACGATATATATTTTTTACTACAACGATCAATTGATTTGCCAGGACGATCGAATAGACATTTTACTGAAATATTTTCTTGTCTTTATCTAACAGTTAGAAATCCGATATTTTCAGTCATCCATTGGTTGATGAGAAAAACACGATGATGTTGTTTCCGTGAGACCGTGCGATTGCTATTCTTATCGCGGTGTTCGATTTCGCCTATTTACGTGTCCGAAATCTTGACAAAACTTGACGTTCTCTCTCTTTCTTGTTGCCACGTAACTGTCTCACAAAATATAGATACATCGCTCAAAAAATAGTCGAAACGATATCAATATGGATTTAAGAGCAAAGTTGCGAGAGAGCTTGGTGGTTCAATGATCAGAATTTTTCGGGACGAGAAAAAGGAAGGAAGTGCTCGAATGTATATCTTGGCGCCTTGAAGCGGGCCAAAGACCTAAGCGTGATAACGGCAATTGCGTAGGCGATAAAAAAATTGACTCGAGGGCGTCTCAATTGTTCGCGAGTGGACAGTACGGGCATAGTGCCAGGTAAACATTGTCGAGTATAGCTCACGTGAACTAGAAGTGGGGATTTCGTCTGATTCAGGAAATTTTCGTGGCAGTCCTGGGACTATCAAAATTCAGCGAAAATCATTTTTTATTATTTATTAACGAAAGGTTTTTATTCGTTTAATATTTCGATTTATTAACATTTTTATTTTATTTCATATTTTTGTTTGTTAACCCTATTGGTGAATTTCTTCGTTGATTAAAACCAATTTGAAAAAAAAAACAATTTTAAGAATTTATCGCCAATAAATAAAAACATGTATAACAAATTGTTTGGTTTTGTCACAAGAAATGTCCAAACTGGAATAAAAATTGGAGTGAATCTGACGGATTGATTAAAAATTAAAATAAATATGTATCTGAAAAAAACAAAAATAACTTTTACTCGAATTCACTTTTTTCGGGGTCTTCTTTCGTATTTTCAGAAAGTCTCGAGTCGTCTAATAGAAACATTCTGTCTCATCTTTCGATTTTCATTTTCAAAGTTCATTTATTTTTTTCTCGATATCGGTATTTTGGGCAGCCGTTAAAAATTGACTTCCGTCCGGATCGATCCGCGTCTATAATTCATGGACCGAACGGATGTGGTTGATGGGGATTGTGGAGTGACTCGGAGATGATTAGGAGAATAAAAAACATTGTTGGAAAAGCCCGACTACAGATCTGGTATGCTGGATGTATTCGTGAATAATTATCCCTCCTTCTGTTCTAATTAACGAATATCGCGTGGATTAATAATTTCACATCGTTCGCGACCTTTCGATCGACTCCAATTACGGATTTCCTTTGTTCCACCGAATCCTCCACAGGATCTCCATCTTAGGGATAATGATTTTGTTACGCAATTCGTACGTTTTCAATCCAAGCGTTAAAATTTCAATCAGCTAATTGGGGTGGTTCGCTCTCTCGAAATTTTCGAGGCTTCTACGCCACGGACGCCCGAAACCGTATTTTCTTTTTTTCCTGAGATACAAACGTAACTTCGCTTCAGCGAATTTTTTATTTTGAAAAAAAAAATTGGGACGATTGGGTATGTGTGGGCAGATTGGATTTTTGTTTATTTTTTTCAAAGCTGCAAACTCCATTTAATGCGGAATATATAGCACGTGACATATGAGCGCGAGAAAGATAGTCGAAATTTTTGAATCGCGATGCTTCAAGGATAAAACATTTTTATCGTTAAATAAAAGTATTAAGCTTTGCGTCTACGAATTCTACAAAAACCGATGCTCGAGTTTTCATTGAAAACTTAACCGGCCATGAGCAAACGGATTTCGAAAATGTATGAGGTTATGTCGATCTTCTAAATGTCACTGTACTAGCGAACAATATCCCAAACTTTTACTTAAATGCGATCGCAGCAGTAAAGCTTCTCTTATCATTTTCATCAAGTTTTAGCATCAATAATTCACATTACACTTATTAATGATAATTATAAAGTGTTTTGCACAAAAGATGAGAATCAGAGATTGCATATTGGGCATATTTATATCCTGCATCCTTTTGTTTTTCGTAATATTTTAATAACATACTCGATTGAATTGAGAACTCTGGCGTTTTGTACTTTGTGCTGCACCAGAAAACTCGAAATCCCCGACTTGGGTATACAAAATCAAATAACCGCGTACACAATGACGCGAGTCGTCTTCGAAAGATTGAAATCCCACAAAAAAAGAAAATATGGTAATCGGATATCCAAGGGACGTTTCTCATCGCCATTCTCATGGCAGCTGAATTTATTATATATTATTTTATCACGTGACTTTTGAATGGTCCATAGTAAGCCTACTATAGCTCAATGCGAATATCACGAGGTTCCACAAACGCCTTATTTTATTTCACTTTCGAGAAGACATAGGAATGCACAATTTATTACGAATGATGGGGAGCGCAGAGACTCATTCGAACTTCTTTTCGTAGCTTAATTTCAGTACGTGCAGTGATCTTTCAGGTTTCCCTGATTCCTTCCTGCAGTAAAGGACGAGAGAATAATTTATGTTGTTTTTATCGATAAATTTCCTTTGCTTCACTTTTTCAAAATTTTATTCACTTCATTAGATGTCAATAAAAGTTTTGGGATTTTTGCAAGGTTTCACTCTCTTTTATTCTCTTCCAACATACCACCTGATTGGTTCACAATGTTTTTCCATTCTTTCGTGAATTTTTTTGACCCGGAGATAAAGGGAATCCGAGAAGAAGACAGACAGGTAGACTGCGAAATGAGAAAAGATATTCAATTTCCTCAAGTTCCCACAGCAATCATCCGGGTCTTCACGAGACCATTGCATCAATGAAACTTCACCCCTTCACGAATAAAACATTCCCGGGTCGTTCTTGTTTTTAACCTAAAATAAAACGACGTTTTTGTGTTTTTTTGGTTTTTGAACTACACATAATTACGACTTCTGTGGGATTAAAAAAAAAGTTGCTTCTGTGTTTTCATTAGGACTAATTAAAGTTTCCTTTCCGGCTAATAAAAATTGTTTTTTACCGTCGGTTTTTTAAAAAACAGTGTGACAGCGTGGTCTTTTTCTGTGGAGACCACATTTCGGTTTACCACTCTGTCACGGCATTCTACGGAAAACAAACTTATAAAATCTGCTGGTTAGAGAAAATGAAAAATTACGTGATATTAATAGCTAATAAAATATGGACGTTTATTCGAAACGAATTAAAAAACCGTAAATATCAACACTCCAATGAGATGCCATAATAAGACGAAGGACAGACTATTGTAGGTTAAAAAAAAAGCGCTTCCCATATTTTTTTTTCTCTCAAACAAAACTAAAGTCTCTCGAAACAACTGAGACTAAGGGAGATTCTTAGGAGTTCACCATTTCGGGTCTTTGTTTGGGCTGAACCCAAACAAAAATATCCAAAATAGTATTATTTGAATTTCTTTTTCCTTTTCAGCAGAGCAAAACAAGCAAATCGGCTTTTTCTGAACCCACTTTTTTTTTTAGTAACCTCGCGTGTACCAATCTTCTTCGACGTGTGAAGGAATAATCATAAGTCCCTAACTCTCATCGAGAAAGGGCGGATTAAGTCAGAAGACGGAATCCCATAAAGGATCCTTAAGTTTGCGCTTATTGATGTCTTAGGGTGTGGTGTTTGAGCCGCGAGATGGACCGAACGCATGGGGGAGGTGTCGCGTTACGTATTGAACGCGGAAAGCACATCCGGGCGTCCTACAGCGCTCCTCGGCTTAGGACCGGAAACGGTCGATCAAAATATGATGAAGAAAGGGTCCGCGGGTTGGTACTGTAAATACACGCGAAGCCTGCAACCGGACGATCCTATCAAATGCACCGAGGACCTTTAAGGAAAATCACGTGTCTGCCCTAAAATAGGTCGTCCTATCCTCTTTCGTCTATTCTCTTGCTCATTCTGTTACTGAACAATAACAGTACCTGCAGACGAGGCTGTGTACAAATCCAGTTACGTACACAAACACACATATATGTATCATAAAAATATATATAGATTATAAAGAAGAGTTTTTTGCGGCAAGGGGAGGGGAGGACGTGAAAAAAAAACTTCGTACATGTGAAAGCGTAAAAAAGACGATAAAAAGAGGGATATTCAATCGAAACTTTATCGCACCTCTGACCTGGCAGTGTGGGGTGTAGGTACACATAAAGTAAGGATTTAATGCGATGGAAGGAGATGAGAGAATGTGTTTGTTTTTGATAAATAAAATTATAGATAAATAAGTGAAAAATTGACACATATATACAGGGTTACAGGAAAAGTCGTGCTACATCCGTTAAGAGCGTGCAGTGCCCATCATTTCTGACTTATTTCACTATGTAACACCCTACCCTAAACTTAACCCTTTTCGAGATATACTTTTAATTATTTTATGGAAAATTGCCGATTTTTAGGCTCCTAAATTTAGTTTTGTTTATTTTGTGTGTCTTATTACTATTATTATTGCAGTTTTACATGTGTAATAAGATGCTTTAGGACGTCAATCATTAAAATAGTGCATAAGTTAATTGAATAGGCCGTAGTGGACAATTGAAAGTTAAGAAATGAAAAAAAATATTAGAAAGTTTATTTTTCTCTAAGGGATATCTAAAAAAAATATTATGGCACTTGTTCGGCAGATGTGTTTTAATATATCTACGTTTCATCAGC
>JAPYZJ010005800.1:0-26960 GCA_030522765.1 Ophioninae sp. B BG-2022a
TTTTTACCTTATTTCACTTTTATGAACACTACGATCAGAAATGAATCGATTCCATCGGTTTTTTGTTGTTTTATTCATTCATTTCTGATCGTCGAGTTCGTAAAAGTGAAATGAGGCAAAAAAATAGACTCTTTAACAAAAAGTCATAACTTAGGTACTACTTATGATATATTTTGTTTCGTATTTTTTTCTGAACGGCCATGAGTTATACTGTAAGACATTTCAAGGTTATCCATTCATTACCGGACGCCCTGTATAGTCGTTTATATAAAGAACTTTGCATGAGCAATAAACTTCGTGTTTTTAACCTGCTTTGATACCTATTTTGATTTTTACGACTTATTGTAGCTATTTATTTTGATTTTTATTAATTACCATTAATCAATGTGAAAATCAATGAAATCGATAAAAATGGGGCCGAAGAAACTGTAAGCTAAAAGTACATTATTCGATTGTATCGATAAATACTTTATTAATAAGAAAAGTAGAATAAATTTAATCAACTTCTCAACCCCTTTTTTCCATCAGCGTTTATCGAAAGCACCATGAACTTTTTTTTCAGCGTTTTGTTTTTATCCTTAATATCAACAAAAATACAACCGTTCCATTTGCACTTGACTTGAATACTGTCCATTCACTCTCGATAAAAATAGCGATTGCCAAGTCCCTCGAAGTTTCTCGAGCACGAATCATTCATAATAGACGATCGGTGGTATGAAATGGTAGTTCAATGACCGTAGAGGAGTTGGGAGAGAAGAATCTACGAGGGGGAGAAAAGTCGACATTTTTTCCTTCTATTTTCCATCCTCGATCAAATTTTCCTTCACTTTGATGGACGATGAGAGAAACCAACAAAAAAAAAAATCTTCGACTGTTCGGATATGCACGTGTACATTCTCGAAGACGACATCAACTGCTCGCAAGAAAAACGATACAATTCGTTTGATCGAAGTACACAAAGTGACGTTGATTGCTTCTTTTGCCTGCTGGGGGTCCGCACATACGTCGAACTGTAAAAGTGAAAAGTGCTTGCGAGACACGCTTTTTTACGGTTTCGAATGCACTCGAAGAAGTTCCAATCGCAACGTTTTCAGCTTCTATCGTTAACCATCACGTTCAAACTTCTCTCGATTCGGATGCAATGCGAATGGAAAAGTAATGGACGTCTCTGAACTTCCGGTATGAACTTACTGAAGATGACGTGATTTATTTTGATTTATTTTATTTTGATTTATTTTATTTTGATTTATTTTATTTTGATTTATTTCATTTTGATTTATTTTATTTTGATTTATTTTATTTTGATTTATTTTGATACGTGCGTTGTTTTGATGAATTTCGAGGCATTACGGATCACTTTGGCACATTTTGAAACATTGCGAATTACTTTGATATATTTTGCGACATTTCGAGTTACTTTGATACATTTTTAGACATTTCGAGTTACTTCGATACATTTTTAGACATTTCGAGTTACTTCGATACATTTTTAGATATTTCGAGTTACTTTAATACATTTTCAAACATTGTGAGTTACTTTGATATATTTTGAGACATTTCGAGTTATTTTCATATATTTTGAGAAATTTCGAGTTATCTTGATATATTTTGAGACATTGCGAGTCACTTGCATACATTTTGAGACTACTTTGACATATAGTCGATTTTTGACTGTCACGGAGAATTCTCTCGGAGAATTTCTTCCAAAATCGTCACGAAAATAAAAGTTTTGGATGGATGAACTCAAATTTTCAACATCGTTGAAACGAGTCTCAAAACAATGTATATCGCGTACTAAAACGAAAGTAGAAAAGAATATAAAATCTCTAAGAAACAAAAAAAAAACACTTGAAAACTTCAATTTCGTCGAAGCAAACCCAAACTAACGAAATATAAAAAACGCAGTAAAAAAAATTAAAAAAAGAATCACATATTTGAGTAGAAAAAAACACTACGTCATTCCAACGATGCAAAGTTCAGCTTGAGTGATTGTCGAAACGACGGAGATAAACGAAAAGTGATTGAATTTTCGTTGCAATCGATTGATGCAATTTTTTAGCACAATTGTTAACACGAGTCTCGTAATCTTCTGTTGCACCCTTACACGTTCTCGTTAGATCAAGGCCTCGCCGGGTAATTATTTTCGTTTCGATCTTTCCCCTGATTCTCGGGTCTGTTGCGTACGAATTGTTGCGCGCGTTGGACCGAAGACCCTCCCCTCGAGTCCTTGATCAACGGGGGCTTCTTCTCGCTGAAGAAGAGGGAGTAGAAAAAAAAATGAGAGGAAACTACCCGTTTTCTCCTCTTCTCGTCTTGTCACTTATTATCCAAGATTACAGAGATACGTCGTGAAGAACGCGCGTGGAGAAGCGTCTGACGACGCAAAGGAGAGCTCAGTGCGAAGATAGAAAATGAAAAGAGTGTTACAATTAGGTCGCGCTTCGAAGACTCAAAGAGGGATGCGAATTGCTCGCGACGGGGAAGTTGCGCACGCGAGGCACAAAAAAATATCATACGTTCTACCCCTCTCGTTTGACGTCGCTAAGAGCCCTATAGGCGAGCTTTCCATTGACTACAACCATGATGAAACCGACGGAAGATCTTGACAGTCATTGTCCATCTTTCGAATCTTGGCCCCATCGCTTCGCCTATCGTACAATTTTCCAAACTCCGATTCGTTTCTTCCATCTTTCAATATTTTTCTTCAAATTGTTTTTTTTTTTAACCCAATAACAATATCCGTTTCCAAATTACGAAAGATTTCGTCAATTTCGTTTTTTTTTCGACAGTCCATCCCTTTTATATTTCATTTTTTTTTTTTTATTAAACTGCCGATTCTTTTTTGGAATTTTCATTTTTGTTAGATTCCATTTTTCGCTTTTTCTTCAAACGTGAAAGGACCGTCAAGCTGGACTATCAAAAAATCAGGAAAAATCCCGATCAGGAATGTTACGATTTTTTGACTAAAAAGTCAATAATTCAATTATTGACTTTTCAATTTAATTCAATAATTAAGTCAATAATTAATTTAAGCCAATAATTTAATTATTGACTTTTTAATTAGTCATTAAGGGGACAAAAAAGTGTACAATAATTTCGGAAAACGTCGTAGTAAAATACGATTCAAGTAAACAGACTTCGTACAATTACGAAATTAATTAAATTTTGTACGTAGGTACTTAATAAACCTACGCAAATTTCCATGCGACTCTAAAGGCCGTTTGCGTCCCATTTTGTCCCCTTTCCATTCTACAAGTATTTTCGTAGCTATTGAAAAAAAAAATTAAATTCTCAATAAACAATTAAATTTCCAATAACAAATGTTTAAGACAACATAGATTGATCTGAGAATCAGTATATGTTTATAAATCCGTGTGGGTCTCGACGAAACGATTAAATACTTTATGGAGCACTTAAAAAAATGGTAAAATACCTAGATTATTAGAATATACAAAAATATACACTACAAAGTTAATAATAATCCATTTAATCATTAATTAATGAAACTAAAAGCTAATAAAATTCTAGCGCTCGTATCAGCAGCGTTATAACCTGAAATCGGTAAAAATGCAAATATCGATGAAATTAAACGTTCCGATTTGTACAACGAAGCGTTTGGATGAAGAAAGTCACTTTTCGAATGAAAAAGGTCAACGAAATTTCTTTTCTGATTTCTTTTATTTTCTCAAATCTATTGTTTGGCGAAATATTTTTTTCATATTCGAATTCTATGTTATCACAATAAATGTTTGTATAATTACACAGGTCTGCGACATAAAAAATGTTTTTAATTTAATAAGTGATTTTTATGGTGTTTCTCAACGCTGATTTCAGAAAAAATAGTGAAAAAATTCCATCACGCACAGTTATTTCACAAAGTGCTTGTATAGTTTTAGTTTTTTTTTTTTTGATATTTTTATACACATTTCAGTACTCTAGTGAGTTTGAATTTTCGTTTTTAGGATCTTCATAAACTGTTATTTAGCCTAAAGTACTTGTAAAATGTATTACAAAAAATCCTTACTCTCCCCCCTCCATCACCGACAACTCCTCCAGCTTCGACAACAAGCGAAAGCGTTATTATAATGACTTACAGGCTTAAAGAGAAATAGAAGTGTACTGGAAATGTAGTTCACAACCTAATTTATGAATAAAATAAAATTTTATAACTTTGGTAAAATGTGAAAAATTGCTTAAATTTTGTTATTATTATACCCAAAAATATTTTTTTGTAAGAAAACCTTACGTGATAGAAAAAAACGGATTGCATATTTTAATTCAGCGCTAAAAAGTACATTAAAGTCAGTTGTGAAATTTCAAACAATTTTTTGAAAAATTTATTTTGCAGACTTGTGTTATCGAGGTATTTTAATTACGATTACAGTGAAAGAGAAATTGAAAAATAATGATTTTCGTTGCAACGAACTTCAACGTCATCGAGATTGGCCGTATGCCAATCACTGAACTCCTTGATTGTATGACCGATGACGGGGGATGAAGGAACGAGGAAGTTGCGCAGTTACAACGTAAGAAGATTCTACCTTCGCTGTATCAAAAAAAATACGTTCGCCTCGTACAGATATAGAGATAATATCGCGGGAGGGGGAAGACGTCGGAGGAGGGCGACCGAGACATCGGAGGGTGGAGAATTTTTTTTTCGTCTTTTTTTTCTATCTTTCTTTTACCTCCCATCGAAAGTCCCTACCACCGGTACAACCCCTCGAAGGTCCATCTCATAGAAGGACACCCACAGTGAAAAGAGTCAGCCAAGGGGGCTTACAGCTCGCCTATATATTAGAGACGTTGCCTCGATGAGCTTTCATCACAACTCTGCCAGAAGTCGCGTCACGTGTATCCTCATTGAATATACGAGAGTCGAAATTCGTGTTGTTCTTGTTTCCCCCAAATCGTTCTCGCTCATCGTCCTCTGTGATCCTTGTCAAACTTGTCGAAGGGAGCCCAAGGAAGAGCAAGGAACACCGGCAAGGTGAGTGCACTCTTGTACTCCGAAGAACAGTGATGCGGTAGCGACGATTTTTTAATTTACAAATGTTTAAAACAATTAATTTCAACAAAACGTTTCGTACAGAGGATTACTGAAAAAAAAAATTAATTGCACCGACAAATTTCATGAGAACTGAAAAAATCGCACTCGTACTGAATTGACATTTTTTTTATCTGAAAACAAACCCAAACAAACCCAAACGAATTCTACGAAAATTGGAAAAAATCGCACTGGCTGTACTGGCTTGACACTTTTTAAAATCTGAAAACAAACCCAAACTAATTCCCCGAGAACTCGAAAAAATCACACTTGCTGTATTGGCTTGGTAGTTTTTTTTTAATCTGAAAAAATTGGGACAAACCCAAACAAACCCAAACCAATTCCACGAGAACTGGAAAAATTCGCACTCGTACTTGCTTGACATTTTTTTAATGTGAAAATTTCTCGTGTGAGATAAGAATTTTGAGTTTTCATTTAGCTGACTTTTTCGCTGAATTTCGTTAATTAAACAATAGAAAGTTTGTGGGAACCATACCTTTGAAAGAGTTCGAAAATCATTCCCACCAAAATCGTGACGGATCGAGGAAACACGAGAAATGAAGTAGTTTATTCATATTGAAAAATTTAACACGTTCTCGATGTCCGTACAGAAGAAAAATAATTTGCGTTAAATTAAATTAATTTACGTTAAATAAATTAAATAAATTAAATTTAATTAAATTTAATTAAATTTAATAAATTTAATAAATTAAATTTAATTAAATTTAATAAATTTAATTTAACGTTAACTTAATTTAACGCGTTGAGTTGAATTAAATTAAATAAATCTCAAATTTGCTTAAAAAAAAATGTTCAAACTTCCGCAAATTCCAGAGTCTCAGTGTGCTGAATAAAATATTCGTTATTGTCCCAAATGACTACACGTCGAAGCAAAATCGTTTTAATATCAAAATTGCAGCGTAAAAATTTCCGGAAATTACCACCGATGCATTCGTGTGTTCACCTGTCAAATAAATATTTAACTCGTTTTGTAAAAAATCGAAATGAAGTTGCACAAAGATCGATCGTACTTTGGGGATTTAGGCGTTAGGATTGCTGGTGAAAATTGAACGAAATAATGATTCCCTTGATCGAGAACTTTAGGATTTTAGCGATCGCATGTCTCGTGCCCGACGAGACATGCGAAGAATCACGCCAGTCTCGAGCTCTCGTTACACACTTGTGTGACGTTTCGAGGCATGTCGCAGTTCATGGTAAATCGTCATAACCCGGATCATCAAATCGAGACTGTACGTTATATATATACGTACGTGTAATTCGTAATTATTCGTGTGTGTTTTGCAGTCTTTCGTGAGAGAGAGAGAGAGAAAGAGAAAGAGAGAGAGAGAGAGAAAATGTTCTTTTAGTGGACATGCGTCCAGCTGTCTGCTCGTTCCGTCAGCACTATTAATTATCGCTTAATTCAACTCAATTGTTTCTCTCTCTCTCCCTCCCTCTCTTTCTTTTTCTCTTCCCACACGAACACACAAATGATATCAGCTCGAGAGTTTACGCATACGTACGAACGAAGCCATGATCATCTTCTGTCCAGTCACATTCATACGCTTCATCTCCTAGAACGAAATAGAGTCCCGCAACTAATTCTTCGTACCAAGCGAATCGCTCGACACTTTGAAAAGTCCACTCTCGTCATACGTGTATTATATAGAACAGTTGGATGAGGATTCGGTTAACGAGTGATATACATCCTGGTAACTGTGCTGTCTTGATTTCAATGAACACCCTGCGTTGACAAAACGATCCAGATGTAACGGACAATTGTTTTGCGCAAATTTAGATTGCGGTTTGGCTAAGGTGAATTAAAAAAAAATGTTTATTATTAACTCGGTTACGATCATTTTACCATTGATCTTCGAGTACTCGGACACTTTTACAATCTTTCGGAATTTTATTGTACCGTAGAAGCGAGAAATTTGAAGAAACATCAAATTTTATAATAAATCGTAAATAATTTCGGATGTTATTTTCATCGATGAAATTGTTAGTTTTTTCGTGTCTCTAATTTGTTTAAATTTTGTTAAAAGTAAGAAAAAATATAATTTACTACTCAATACATTTAATTGTACATACAAATTTTGCATTTAAAAGTCAATTTGATTGAATTATTCATTTTTCGTAATAAAAAAAAATGTATATATTTAAAAATTTGTATTTCACTATTAAATATTTTTTTTTTAAATACAATTTGTATTTCACTGTTAAATATTTTTTTACAATTGAATGCATCGTGTTGTTTTATTTATCTCTACTAAATAACAATGTTAAAATGACTTTTGTCACACGAAAAAAAAAGAATAATTTCGTCAACGAAAAAAAAAAAAATTCGTTTCATTCCTACGATACTTCAACATTATATGAGGCTTTCGCTCCCGGTTAATTAATGTCGAAGCGAGGAAAAATGCTTCGCGAGCGATAAATTACTTAAGTTCAATCAGCCGACATCGATATAACTGAGGTTGATGAAACTGCACTCTATCTCTTTTCCTTGAGTGTCAGAGATATAGAGGAAGAGAAAGTGAGACAGAGAGAGAGACGGATTGCGTATCAGCTGATACGTTCAGTGCCGGCGAGCACAGTAGCATTCGGACCTCTTTTGAACCACGAGTCGACTTATGCACCGCGCACCCCATTTCCAATACGTTAATCAACATCGGAAAACGTTATACGATTTCAAATGAATTTCATCAGCGCCGAAGATGAGTTGTTCCAATTGGACTGAATTGAGGGCAGTCAATGAAACTTTCACGATTATCAGGTGAAGTTTCATTCAAACATTCGATCATGACTACGCCGAGCTATTTAAGGGGATGATCATCAGGTACTTGATAGGTGATCATTAAAATAACTTTTCGTTTTCAGTGCTACTTTCATTTGGGTAGCGTTCTTAATAAAAAATTCAATCTAGAGAAGGGTCTACGACGTTTGTTAAAAAAATATAAGGTGCATTTTCAAATATGGCGGGCTACGTAAAATCGAATTTCAATTTTTTGTTTGTTATATTGGTACGCGTGTATCCAACATATGTTGACATTACCAGCCATTTTGCATATTTAGTTTGTTCTTTGATAGACATAAAAAAAGGTTAAACGTGTTTTGGTGTGCTTGGCGATTTGTTTTCTATCGAAAACGATAATGCATCTGTTGACGCATCGTTGCTTCTTCGTGATTGTTTTTGGAAAAAACAACAGCGTAATTATGCCTCAGCCATCGTATTCACCGGACTTGAGCCCCAACGACGTTTTTTCTCTTCCCAAAACTGACATGAGCCATGAAAGGACGGAGATTTGCCAGCATTGGGGAGGTAAAGAGCGTATCGCTAGGAGAACCCAAACAAACCCGAAAAGCACAAATCAAAAGTGCTTCGAGGATTGGAAAGACCGCTGACACGAGTGTATAAATCTAAGGGGTATTACTTCGAAGGGGACAAAACAGATATTAACTAATAACAGATATTAAATATTAACAGATATTAAATATTAACAGATATTAAACAGAGATAAATAAACAAATATTTATTTCGAAAAGTAAAAGAAAGGTCACCTTGTTTTTTGAACAAACCTCGCACGTCAAAAAAGTCTCGTTTTACGGCACGTACCCATTTCCTCGAGATTTTAGGAAATTCCAAGTTAAACCGTGATTCAATATTCATTGAAATTCAACTATCCACCGACCACCAGTCAATGTCCCTTAAATGAACATTACGGAAGTCAAACGAATCTGTTTCGGATGATTCATCGTGAACTCGACAACGAGACAATATTTGAAAAAAGTATCAGGTGCCGAAACGAACGGGTTTTCTGAAAAGCGTCACGCATTCGATTCACTAAACAACGTCCAGCGTAAACTGGTTTCAGTTTGGGTGGGAGAGAAGATTCTGCTGATGAGACGATGATGAGGAGTCTCGGTGAAGCTGCGAATCGACCGCACACGCGCGCGCTCATTTACTCAGCGCAAAACGTCACGAGGAGAAACGCCAACACCGAGAATTATTATATAGACGTGACCAAAAGCTCAGGCGGTTAATGCCTGTCGAGAATTTCTGATGGACAATCTCCATTAGTCCCGTGAACGGTACGAACAATTTGTTCGTCCTCGAACTCTATTTTCCTACGTTGCTCCTCCACGGTGAAACCTACGTCTTGGAACAGTCAATCGGGATGGTGAAAAAAGCAAACCCAAACACCCTTTTGCTTTTAATTCGTCAGCGAAGCAATTTTTCGGCAATACTGAGTTGAAATTCGTCTTACGAAAAAACCGTTTCCGGTGTTCTCTGTTTTCGTCCATTTTTAAATATTCCATTCTTCATCGAAATCTAAAGGACACGTATTTTTTTTTATCCACGGAAAAATAGATTTAAGGGGTGAAATTCACCCTCAAAGTTTTTCTATTTTCAACCCCTTTATTTTTACCCCTGCTCAACCCTTTTGAACTGGAAGCTCTGAATTTTGCATTATTTCCAAGTTTCGAGTTGGGAAGGTATCCAAATTCGAAGATTACTTTCACCCTCAAAACTGCCTTTTTCGCGAATAAAAAAGGCAAACGAAATTTGAATTCTTTAAATTTCGATGAAAAATAACGTTATTCAAAAATGAATTAATTCGGGTGCGGGGGGAGGGGCACCGGAAACGGTTTCTCTGAGAGGTCCTGTTTGGGTCGTTGATTGATTCTACGAAGTTACTCGGGACTTTCGAATCAACCCGAATTCTTCTTCCCTTGATATTTCGAGAAATAGACGATGCACTCTTCTGAGTCATCCTAATACTGATCAATTTGGATTTAAAAAAAAAACAGACACAGAAAACTTTGCCAGGAAACGCAATTATCCAAAATGTCTTTTTTCCAGTCGATTTTCGTCAGTCAATTTTTTGTGTGATTTGAGCTACGATAATCGGCCAGAAATTTGGTAATTTTCAAAAAAGGCTATCGATAACAACGAAAAGTAAATGTAGAAGAAATGGAAAATGCAGAAATCGTTTCGAACGATGAAAACTTCAAGGGTATCAAACGACGACACAAAAGCTTTGATAAAAAAGAAACGATCCATCATCGACTTTACGATCGATGATTTACATCGAACTTTACATCGTTTTTACGATTGATAAAGCGATACGAAATATATTGCGTCGCGTTTTCCTCGCGCGGAAATTTGACATTGAGGACGATCGTTTTGACGAGGCATTTTCTCAATGTCACCAAGGATCATAGTCAGTGTCTACAAATTGCGGCCTATGAGTGCATTAGCTACACGAATGTGTCCTGTGGCGTCTTTAACTTCGCGGTTTGCGAAAGCGGTTCGCACTGCTCTCAAAACGATCAACCACCGGCACTTGACCGATCCGTATATTCGCAGAGTTCCCAAAGTGACGTTCGGTGAATTGAGGTACTTGCTTCAACTGGAACGAACGAATCGTAAGTGTTTCTTGAACGGAAACAAAAACTGACAACTGGTTCTTTCATACGGAAATAGCAGCTCATCTGGTAGTTCACCAGTGAGTCACCGAGTCATCATCAACCCGAATAACGGCAAGATTTTTAGGCGACCCAAAAAAACCGAGAAAACTCGTTTTTTCTTAAAGAAATAGAAATTCAGTTGGTAGGTCATCAATGAGCCATCAAGTCATCATCAATTCGAATAACGACAAGATTTTCAGGGGACCCAAACAAATCCAGCAAAACTCGTTTTTTCTTAAGGAAATAGCAGTTCAGTCGGTAGGTCATCAATGAGCCATCAAGCCATCATCAATCCGAATAACGACAAGATTTTAAGGCAACCCAAACAAATCCAGCAAAACTCATTTTTTCTTAAGGAAATATTAATTCAGTTGGTAGGTCATCAATGAGCCATCAAGCCATCATAAATTCGAATAACGACAAGATTTTCAGGGGACCCAAACCGTTACTTGGTTGAACGATTTCGTCACTTCTATCCGCCAGTTTTGATAATCCAATGAGACTACTCGGAGCCTCGAAATCAATTACTCCTCTCGTACAATCTATACGATGACTTTTCCTCCTCGTGTCTGAAAGACCTACCCGATTGCCACCACAAATCACGACACTCACCATTCCAGTTTTGGAACCTACGTCATTGGGTCCCTGAGGCTACATTCGAAATAGATACGTAAATGAAATACCCGGAAAAATCGGAGATACAAAAAACGTATTTACATGTCGCCCACTATCAGGCTAGAATTTTAATCGCGGTGCTCGTAAAGTTGAGGAAATATATATATATAGTACGGATTAAGGAAAATCGTATCTGCTCGTAAAACATAAGAGGGAACAAGAGTCAACGAACTCGTCACTATTTCTTTCTAGTTCTTTACGACGTACGACGATTCTTTGATCGCTTTTAGCAATCAATCCCCATCAATCAATAAATTGCTGGATGCTGCAAAAGTTATTCGATTATAACTGCAGAGGTTAGCCCACTTTGAAAATTTAAAAAATGGTAAAACATTTATTTTAACGATTAACTAATCAGCGATCATTGGAAAATTCAATGTATAGACGTTTCCCAAATTTTCTAATAATAATAAGAATACGTGATCGTACTAATTTAAATTCAAAATAAAATATAAAAATTGACCAATTTTTCGCTGAACACCTGAAAACAGATGAGCAATCACCAAAAAAACCTTTCGCTTCAATTACACCGAAAAATTCACTTCAATTATTTTTGAAAACAGAAAATTAACATTTCTCAGTGTTATTTTCTTCTAAAATTAGCTATTCGTCAACCTAGATGTATACGACGTGATCAATACTAGCAAATCTACGATTTTCCATTTCCGAATAACATTTCACCGATCCATCGAGTAACACCTCAATAAATAAATAAATGAAACATTAAACGATGTTCCAACGATTTTATTCTACCAAAATTAACATTTTTTTTAAATCACCCTCATTTTCTATAGTCGCAGGTGCTGAACCCTTTAAAAGCCCTTAAACCCTTTAAGGGCCCAAAATCTTCGTTGACATCGAAACTAATAGTTGATTTTGATTATTATGGGGTTTTTTGAGTAACTCTTGTATGAATTGATTCGTAATTATTTAACCCTAAATAGATAACCATGTTTGAGTGAGAATATTTTGAATTTTGTGTATATTAGGTTTTTGAATATCATATTATGTCTTAGTGTATGTAATTTTATTGTGAGTAAATGAAAAACATTAGAATTTATTCATATTTTTATAAGAAAAAAAATTAAAGAACAAAACGAGGTATTTTTTACTTTACAAAAGTTTACAATTTTTAAAAATCGATTACGTCGTTTCGTCGTAGGTTATCTATGAAGGGTCAAAGGTGAATTTCAGAAGCACTGGTCGAAATTGAGCGTTTGAAAAAGCGACTATTCGCTTGTACACATATGCATGTGTCGTATACGAGAAGAGTCTTCACCCGGTAATTTCCTTTCGCGCCAGCGATGAGGCTATAAATAAAATCACGAGAGCACACGCAAACACACATATATAAGACAGCCCTCCCCGCCAACGGAAAGTAGCTCGCCTTCGGGCTGTTCCGTAACGAATTCTCAGGATTGCTCAGCATGTCCACGGTGTTCTCACATACGTACATATATTTGCCCCTTGTGCCTCTTCGTTGCAACGTAATTATTTATAAAGTGACATTTTATCGCTCTTACATTTAAGGCACAAGTCCATATATATGTATATGAATAATATATACTGTAGGGTAGATGTACTAGTCTTATCATTGTACAGATTTACCAGCCGCCATTATCCATTTTAATTACTTCCTATTCTTAGCTCGTTTCATGCAAATTGCCAATGTTGTCCAGCTGGTGGTTTTTCGGGATTTTGAAGACGAGAGTCTTGAGATATTACCGTTGAGATATTAAACAATGGCAATTGTTTCTTGAAAATTTGAGGATTAAATCCGCTAGTTCTTGATAAAGGTCATTAAATAAATTTTGAATAATAAATATAGTGATTATATATTCGCGATTACACAAAAAAATGCGAATAATTAAATGAGTTAATTCAGTGAGCTACTCAACTTAATTATTCTCATTTTTTAAACGTACCGGATGCACATTAAAATATCGCTCAAATTCTTTAAAATTTGATGTATTATAATACTTGATGGAATAATAACATGAATTGAATTTTATGAATTTGAAATTTGAAATTGAAATTAAAATTGAAATTTGAAATTTGAAGTTTATGAAGGAATTTTATGAATTTGAAATTTGAAATTAAAATTTTATGAATTTGAAATTTGAAATTTGAATTTTATGAATTTGAAATTTGAAATTTGAATTTTATGAATTTGAAATTTGAAATTTGAATTTTATGAATTTAAAATTTGAAATTGAAATTGAAATTTGAAATTTAAATTTTATGAATTTGAAATTTAAATTTTATGAATTTGAAATTTATGAAATTTATGAATTTTTCAGTCACTTAATGATTGTTTTTGAATCTGACAATGAAAAACTTTTCGTTTTTCTTCAAATGAATAATATTGATTTTTCTTATCAGGGAAGCTTCGGATAAGCTCTTAAAGGACTTTGTTTTTATAAGTTAGGATAAGAGTATACGTTTTTAGCACACGTTGATCGACTTTCGGTGTTTACCAGAACCGATTTATTACAGAAATGAATTTGGAGGTTATAAATGAGTCCTGGCGTACAAAAGAATGTTAATTAATCGAATACGTGGCAATTGGACCGAACACGTTGCGATCGCGTAAATCATGATGATATTCAATGACGGCGCGATGCTTTGTGAATTTCATCGAGTTCCGCAAATGCTTTGATATCTCTGGAGCTCTCGTGCGTTCGTCTTTCTCGTTCGGTACAGACCCTTTTTACCATCGTGCTCGTTTCTGCCGAGACGCATACGCGACAGTTTCGATTGCATTATTGACGACCGCAGGGTCGCGAACGGATCATCAATATCGGCTGGGTGTCCTGGCGGGTTTGGAACGCGGACTCTTTGCTTACCGCAAACTCGTCAGCGATGATAATAGATTCTGTATTTTCGAGATGTCAACGGTCTTTAATAAAAGACGCTTGTTTCATTGGGGAGGTGAAACGAGCGTTTCAATTCGAGAATTCGTTACGGGAACTCACGAGTTTATCTTCAAACGAATCCAATGGACGTTTGTCGAAATTTATGAGCGGTGATCCGAAACAAAAAATCACGAATTGAAAATGTGCTAAATAAAAAAATTAGACTTTTTCAATATCTACGATGTGAAATTAAGAGAAAAGAAATTCGATGGTTATTCGTTGATTGATGCGGTCATCATTAGGGGAACATTATCATTATTATCATTATCATCATTATTATCATTATTATCATTATTATCATTATCGTCATTATCATTATAATTATCATTATCATCATTATTATCATCAATATCATTATTATCATTATCATCATGATTATCATTATTACCATTATCATCATTACCATTATCATTACCATTATCATCATTATCATTATTATCATTATCATAATTATTATCACTATTATCATTATCATAAGTATTATCATTTGCATCATTATTATCATTTTCATCATTATTACCATTATCATCATCATTATCATCATTATTATTATTATTATCATTATCATCCTTATTATCATGATCATTGTCGTCATTTCTATTTACACAAAAGAACACAAAAAGACAAATTTCGCAGTGTACCAAATCTGGGTCGAAAGTTGGCAAAGAACTTTCTGGATTCGTCAAGTACACTCGAATAGAAAGTGGCTCTTCACCGGACGGTTTTGACCAAGTTCCATCAGCTTGTCACTTATATTCGATCGACGTAACACTAGCTCAGCACTCTGTTCAAGTTCTGAAAAGACTCGGAGTTTGCGGACGAGTCGTTGCGACGGGTTTGAAGTAACTCGCGCGTACCGAGCTGCTCGCAGACTCACACATTCGTTCCGCAAAGTTCTCTAGATACGTACGTGGTACCGTTGAGTCTGGAGGGTCGAGGGCGAACCAACGTCCAGTCCTCTCTGACTCGTTGCGTGACGCTCGAAACTTTCGAACCTGTTGCCGTTTGTCTCGTGACATATACCGCGTTTCCTCGTGTTCCTAATCCTTCCAAAAAAGACCAGCGACTTTTTTTTTTTCTTCCTCGTTGTCGTTTCTTATCAGAGTTATCGGGTGATGAAAGTTTGACGAGAGTACGTTGACGATCGACTAGGGATCGTCGTTGCGAAAGTTCGAGTTTTATCGGAAGGACAATTGCAACGGGCACTTCCGGTGCGCACATCCAACCGGAAATCGCATCCGTTGGTGCGATTTCGACCGTTTTCCTCTAGGTCCTTCGCGAGTGCGGATGTGAACTGAGAAATGAAATCCTAAATGGCCGTTGAGGTGAAATAACGATCCGTCATGCATTACCGATCTCTCGGCGAACGATCGGTCCAAGAACGGAAATCGGATGGTATCGATTTGTCGATCGTTGAGAATTGAAAAAAAAGGATTTCGCGGAATTCTCAGGCGATCGGCGAGCCGATTTTTTCGTTTTAGTTCTTTTTTTTCTTTTTTACTTCTTTTCTTTTCTCTCTCTCTCTTTCTCTCTCTTTATTCTTCCGTTTGATCGTGCTTTTTTGAATGAACGTGTAAACTCGAAAAGTATCGTGGAGCAAAACCTCGAACGGATATACGAAGCGTGAGAAAATCGGGTGGACCGGGACGCTGGCAACTCGACTGGCACGGATACAGACATTAAAGTCATCATCAACGGGGACGCGATGTTACTGTACGATAAAGCGACGACGAGCGTGTACGCAACGAAGCGATGGGCTAGTGTGTAGAGTTACACTCCGTGGTGTACCCAACGATCGAGGAGAGTCCCCGATATCAAAGAGTTCACTTCAACGGGGGCTTTTGTCATGTGGTCTCTGGTGCAAGAGAGAGATTGATCCATTTTACGAGCTACTTCTCTCTCTCTCTCTCTCTCTCTCTCTCTCTCTCTCTCTCACTTTCTCTCTCTGTCTCCCTCGTGTCTCTGTGGAGTCCGGCCAGTACCAGACAGACCTACTCGACTCGATGATTCGTCCAGCGGACCGCGCCTCCGCTTTGCACTGCACGCGTACATTGAGCGAGAAAAGTTCAGCAGTCACCGTGTCTACGCAACGTTGCTTATCGGCAAGCGAAACGTCCTCGGAGTTAAATGTCCTCGAGGTCAAGCATCCTCAAAGTCAAACGTTCACGAAGTCTCCATCCAACAATCGCAACGGCAATTCCGTGCGAGTAAAAAATCGTATTTCGTCGACCGGAAGTACTCGACGGGGGCGTTGAAAAGTCAAGGATTTTTTCACTCGTGGATTTATTTTTTCGTGGTATTTCTGAGTGTCGAATCCAAGCTGCTCTTTGATCGTCGAAGAATCGAAATTTCTGGAAAATTGTCGACGAAATAATTTACAATTGGAAAAATCGCAACGGCAATTCCGTGCGAGTAAAAAATTGTATTTCGTCGACCGGAAGTGCTGGACGGGGGCGTTGAAAAGTCAAGGATTTTTTCACTCGTGGATTTATTTTTCCGTGGTATTTCTGAGTGTCGAATCCAAGCTGCTCTTTGACCGTCAAAAAATCGAAATTTCCAGAGAACTGTCGACGAAATAATTCACAATTGGAAAAATCGCAACGGGAACTCCGTGCGTGTAAAAAAACTGTATTTCGTCGACCGGAAGTGAAAATCAACGATTTTTCCACTCGTCGATTTATTTTTCCCTGGTATTTCTAAGTGTCGAATCCAAGCTGCTCTCTGACCGTAAAAAAATCGAAATTTCCTGAGAACTATCGACGAAATAATTCACAATTGGAAAAATCGCAACGGGAACTCCGTGCGTGTAAAAAAACTGTATTTCGTCGACCGGAAGTGTTCGACGGGGGCGTTGACGTTGAAAAATCAACGATTTTTCCACTCGTCGATTTATTCTTCCACGGTGTTTTCGAGTGTGGAAACTCAGGTGTTCGTTCATCGTCGAAAAAAACGAAATTCGCGAGGACTTTCCCTCTTTTTTTTTCGTTTCCCTTGCGATGGCGCCGATTCCGCACGAGCTCGATGAATTTATGAATTTTCGTCACGCGGGCCACGAGAGTGAAATCGGTTGAGAGGACAACATCGACGTTTCTCTTCGGATAAATTGCGGGATTGAAGGGCCCCTCACCTTCACCTCCCGATCCCGCGAGTCATACTCGTACACGCAACTACAGGAAAAGTACGGCCGAGTATTATTTATATATTTAGTCTCGCGGATTGGCGCAAGAGGGCGAGAAGTGCGCGTATCGAACTGGATTGCAGCGTGTGTTAAAAGTGAAAGAAGAACGCGGTTTTGCGTGTTTCCGAACGAGAGAACGAGAGAGAGAGAAAGAGAGAGAAAAATAGGGGGGGAAGGAAGGACAGAGCGAGAGATTTTATTTTTTTCGATTTTGCCGAGACATTGCACGTTTGCCCGCGAGCGCAACAGACGTTTATGCTCCGGCCACCCACTCCCATCAAAAGAGGGAACGTGGGAACTGAATTTAAATCCCTTCCCCTTTTTTCCGTTTCTCTACCTTTCTCTCTCTTTCTCTTTCTCTCTCGATCGCACTTTCCCTCGTATCTGCCGACGGAGATAAAAAAGAAGGAAACCGCGATAAACGTTATCGACGAGAGCATCACTGCACAGAGCCTGCACTCCGGTATCAATCAACGACGATTGACGTTCGTAAGGTGAGCCGTACATCATCAAAGTCTCTTCCGGATGTTCCAATCGGATGCCACCTTCGCTTGCATCCGACTCTTTTCACGCAATTTTTTTCCTACCGTTTCGGTTTTCGTACATTTCGAATGCGGATACCTTCGGACGGTTGGATATAATTTTTTATCGAATAATTTTAATGGTAAACTATTGCCGTTCGTTATTGGCGTCATTGGCGTCATTGGCGTCATTTTTACCTCCGTTGGCCATTTTCCCACATTTCGCTGACTCTTGGAGGTTTAAGTTCATTTTTTTTACTGAGTAATTAGAAAAGTAAGTAAACCTTGTTTCGTTATTATTGAAAATGTATTTTTTTTCATCGAAATTTAAGGGACACGAGTCGGTCTTTTTATCGGTCAAAAAACAGTTTTATCGGCAGAAACTCAATCTCGATATATTTTTATTACCATATAATCAATGTGGGCTCCTTCCGAAACGTGGATAATAGAACGAGAGAAAATAGAAAAAAATACGACGAATTGGGAAAAATATGAAAGCGAAGAAATTTAGGTTATTCCTGAAGAAATAAATAAATTGAGGAGATATGTCGTTTGATGACCCATGAATTTGTGAATAAATCCAAATTCGTGGCTCGCCAATATTTGTGAATAAACCCAAAATGGAAGAAAAAGAAAAAAACAAGAAAAAATCAAAAATAGGGGAAAAAATCTAAGGCAAATGAGTTTCGATGATTTTCGAAAAACCCAAACAAATTGAGCGGATGTGTTATCGATTTTCCATGAATTCGCTGACGAATTAAAATTTCTGTACCAGAAGATTTTTTTTTTCATGCAACACGCAATATCTCGTAGCTCGATGAATTTTAGAATCGCAAAAAAAAAAAAGAAAACGAATGGTTACGTTTCTCGTGCGCAATTGGCGAGAAAAACAACGGTACTGTTTTCCGCAGCTTCCGCGCGGAAAACTGTCGATCGCCCGACGTCTCGTTTCCTGAAAACAGAACTTACAAATTGACGTTGCGCGTCGTTCATTTAATTGCGCAAATGATCTACTGCGATGCTGAATCACGCATTACGATTGATTAATGTCACGGAGATACGTGAGGTTCGTCGCGTTCCGCGAGAAACGGATTTTATTTATTCGCAGCCCACCCCCTCGGGCTTCCGTATTCCCCGGCGTATACGTCATCGATCTTAAAGTATAAATCTCCATCATTCTTTTTTCCGCAAAATCTCTTAGGTTTTAATTTCATTCAAAGAATTCAAGAAAGAATTCATTTTTTCTATGGTTTTTCCGAAGCTTAGAGCGTGTGAGATTCGATTGATTCCATCGTTGCCTTTTCATCGATTCGTAGTAACGAATTTTGTTTTTTTTTTAATGTTAATATATTTTTTCAAAATTGCTTCTCTCGCGACTACAAAAGCGCGCAACAGTTTTCGAAGCTTTGCGACCGAATGAAATGGTTCTCGTTTTTTTTTCGCTTTGGAAAATAAAGCTTGTTTTTTCATGGTTCAATATACTTTTCGAACCATAAAAAAAACGAGCTCTATTTCCAAATATACTTTTTGAACTATAAAAAACTAAGTTCGTTTTCAAAAATACTTTTTGAATTATAAAATAAACAAATTTATTTTCAAAAATACTTTTTGAACCATAAAATAACCAAGTTTATTTTCAAAAATACTTTTTATTCGATAAAACAAACAAACTTATTTTCAAAAATACTTTTTGAACAGTAAAATAAACAAATTTATTTTCAAAAATACTTTTTGAACAGTAAAATAAACAAATTTATTTTCAAAAATACTTTTTGAACCACTAAATAAACGAATTTATTTTCAAAAATACTTTTTTAACCATAAAATAAACAAATTTATTAAAAAAAATACTTTTGAACCACAAAATAAACAAATTTATTTATTAAAAAATACTTTTTAAATGATAAAAAACACGAGCTATATTTTCACTGGTTCTTTATGGTTCAAACTACATTTCGAACCACAAAAAAAACCAAGCGTTATTTCCAAACTCAACTTTCTATCATTTGTTTCATCAGGATAAAAAATTCGTGAAGGCGACCTACATTTCCCAGGATCAATATATCTGTATGTGTATGTGTGTCTGCACAATCGCAAAAAAATGATTCAGCGATTTTCCACGCGATTTCCGATTCGAAGTTTTCATTCCGTAGCAGAGTCCAATAATTGCGTCATCCTTGGCGTGTGCTCGAGATGCGATTATCGAGAGCGATAAAAAGAAAAAGAAATGAAAAAAAAAAAACGAAAAAAAAAGATGGTCCCGATTCAGCGCACAGCTGGGGTTTTTCGACAGAGATGCAATTTCCAGGAATTCGATCGTTGCTTCACAATCCAAAATAGCGATCGAAATAAACGCACGTGAAGAATGAGAGAAAACGAAGAGGACGCTTCTGAGCTTTCGCCTTGCATCAATTGTGAGAGTCATCCGCGAGGTTATAGAGCGTCTCGATTCTTCCGCAACGGCTACTTGGAGTATAGAAACCAAACGAAACCAAAAAAGAAAAATTGATTTCTATCGGCATTCTTGAGAAAAACGAGTCCGTACCGTTAGGATATCGTACGATGTGCGAGTTTCACGCGATCTCTCGGCTCCGTTTTACCGATACCGGAAAAAGTGAGAAATCACTGAAAACACTGACTTACGAGAGGGAGGCCTGCTTACGCACTTTTTCAACGTCTGGAAAATTCGATTCTCCTCTGTATCGTTCCCCATCCGGCCTTTGAACGATCAAATTATTTTTATACTCGCCTATATAATTGTTAATATTGTTGCTATTATTATTATCGTTTAATATCATTCGTCTTTGTTATCGTCCCCGATATCGGTCGTTCTGATTACCATTCATCGTTATTTACAGTTATTATTATTATTATTATTATTATTATTATTATTATTATTATTATTTTAATCAATAGTCACTATTATTATCGTTACGATGTTTGTTTATTATCATATTTACAATCATAGTTATCAATATTACCATTTATTTAAATTTAGATACTTGTTAAATTGTTCGTTAATTTTTTTTCGATTTTTATTACTATTGCTCCATATATCGAAACTTATTACACTTTATTGTTATTATTATGGCAATGTACCATTAGCAATTTTTTTGTTTCATCTTCATTACCATTACTTACTTGATTTATCAATATTTAACATTATTAATATTCTCATTATTTTTATCATAGTTTTCTCGATTAATTGTCCAATTAATCGCAGTTATTATTACGTAGTTTAATTTCGTGACGAAATTGAGCAACGCAAAAAGTACAAATATTTATTTTCAGTGGAAATTTTTTTGAGCTGTGGAAATAATCTAGGGTGTATCATTTTGATCGTAGTTGATGATAATAATAACAGGGACTCGCTCAACGGGTCTCGATGCTTTCTCTATCAGCCTCGGAATTTCGTTTTCGCGGCAGGCTCCTCGTTTTACATGGGACGAAAATCGTAGAATGAAAAAAAAGGGAAAGAAATACTTTTTGAGATTTTTGGGAGACGGTTTCTTTTTGAAAAATGATTAAAAATGTATTTTGCGTGGACATGCAAAATACATCTTTGGATATCTTTGGACATCCTACATCATGTAAACGCAACGACATATCGCGGTATATGTGTACATTAATACGCTATTGAAACCGCGAACGGCGAGTAATTGCACTTAATTGATTTGTGCTCCGTCTTTATGTGCCTTCTCTCTCGCCCCTTCCCCCCTCTCTTTCTCTCTCACTCCCCCCCCTTTTTTCTGGTTGGTTCGTTGAAAGATTCCTGGTTTCTCATTATCTCTCAAATTACATCAACATTTTTCACTTTTCAAAATCCCTTTTGAAGTTTATTTTTAAGTTTATCTTGAAGTAAGAATTGTCCATCTTTGGTAAATTTTTGTAGCAAGACTGAATATTTTTTTAAACATTTTTGCGTTTTTTTTTTGCTGTTTTTGGTTAAAAGTGCGTTTTTGTTGTTATTTTTGGTATATTATTATTTCTTTCTTATTTGGTCAAACTTTACACCTTTGTTTCGTTAAATTTTTTTATTAACCTTAAATTGCCCGAATGTTTTTTTACTGGGGCATAATAAAATCAATAATCATCATCTCTTTCTCTCCATTTCTCTGGAGAGAGGGAGAAACCAATTTTCCACTTATTACTTAATATTCTTCTACTACTACTATTATTATTATTATTATTATTATTATTATTATTATTGTTATTATTGTTATTATTGTTATTATGTATTTCTATATTTTTCTCTTTTACTACTCGTAACCCTTTACGACGATGGGTGATAGGATATTGTGGGTTAAAATGCAATGTAGTATTAGCTTTTATTTAAAGTTAGCTTAAATTAGCTTTTATTCAAAGTTTATTATTAATTATTTTAAGTTTATTCGTATTTTTAGCATCGGCTCGTTTTCATTGTTATTCGTACTGATCGTGTCGTAGCACCCTAACATTTTTTGAATTTGTCATTGTCGAAACAAAGACCTTTTGGTATTTTATACATCTTCACTTTGCCTAAAAGTTAATTAGGGTATAAATAAATAAATAAATAAATAAATAAATATATATATATATATATATATATGGATATGTATTGAAGAATGAGAAAGATCGATCAACCAATAAATCGATCTCTTATTCATTCTCTCTCTCGCTCTCTCTCTCTCTCTCTGTCTCTCCCCCTCTCTCTCTTTACATATGTGTACAGCGAGAGGCAAAGTACCGCAAAAATGAGTAATTCATCTCTGGAAATTCTGATGGGACGAGCAATGCCTGTACACGTGAATTATGTATAGATATGCATGTGTGTGTGTGTGTGCACACGTACGTGACGAGGATAATGGAGCCTATATAGATCGTTACAAGATAAATTCCGTTCACTTATCGACGTGTGTGCGTGAGCGACTGGCGGAAATTATGCAACTTGCTCGTTTATTCCATGCTCTTCCAGGTGAAAATGTTGGGTTGAAACAAAACCAAAAAAATAAAAACAAAAAAGAACAGAAAATCGAGCCAAACAGTAAATCCATTATCAGTCGAAGGGGAATTTTTAATTTTTGGCAAAAATCGTAATAAATAATTTATTCTAAACTGAGCTTAGATCTAAGGTTTAGGGTGGAAGATAGCACGAGGGAAATCTTTTTTTTTAATGAAGATATAAAAAAATCAATAATCGAATATCGAAGGAATGGACAGAAGTCTCGATTTGAGAAAGTTCAGATTTCGTACAAATAAGAAATGGTATTTGAGTGCTACAATTTTTTTCGGGAATTTCTACTTTCGTGAAGAATTGTTAGGATGGATATTCCAAACGACCGAATCTTTTTACAAATCGATCATTTCGTTTGGTCAATACAGTTATTTTGTTCGGAAACTTGGTCGAAGATCTATCATCTTGCATGTACGAAAAAAAGAAGATATGAATTAATAAATGAAGAAAACAGAACGACTGAATTAAAAGACGATATTGAAAAAAGCATTGTTGAAACAATAAAAAAGAATTGCCAAAAAATACCGTTAATATGAAAAAATCAATTAAAAAAACATCGCTAAAATAATAATAATTATTTGAAAAAGAACTTTGTTAAAGCAAAAAAATGTATCAAAAAACACCGTTGATATGAAAAAAAAAAAAATTAAAAAAGCATCGCAAAAATCCAAAAATGATTTTAAAAAAAACATTGTTAAAGGATAAAATTAGTTTTGAAAAAAAAAAAGAAAACGTCTTTGAAACGAAAAAAAATGTATTTTTAAAAAAACCATTAACATGAAACATCGATTAGAAAAGCATTGCTAAAAAAGAAGATAATTAATTTAAAAAAAGCATTTTAAAGTAACGAATTAATTTTTAAAAAATTATTGAAATAAAAAAAATGAGAACCAACAGCAATCTCGTTAGACTCAGTGTTTTTTTCAATTCGTGATTCAAAAAAGATATCCATTATTGTTTTGCGCATTTTCATGAATTCTGAGTGAGATAAATATAAGCATGAGCGTTCGAGTGCCAATCACATTTTTCCATAAATCCTGTAAATGCAAATAGTGTAAACAAATTGTGATTAAATTGGCGGATGGAATCCGGCGTGAAAAGTTCCGCGGATGATGTTCAACGGAAAGTACGGGAGAGCCTTGAATTAATTGCACGTTCGCTTCGACGTTTATATACGAGTACGTAACTATACATTCGCGAGTTAAACGCACTTTGAAGCAAACTCGGGGAAGATGACGTTTCCATTTTTTTTTTTTTTCGTTTTTTTTTTTACTATCTTTTAGAGATCTTCCACGGGAAACGATGACTATTCGTCGTGGCTCTCCATTTAACTTCGGTAGCTTTCCACAGAGCTAGTTTTCCATTTTCCGAAAAACTACGATACGGCCATCGTTCTTTAACAAACTTCGTGGAATAATGATCGCGTTGATAAATCCCCTCCCCTCCACCATCATTAAAAATAAAAAATCGATTCAATGGAAAATCGCCCTCGAATCCAGTCTCTCGTTACTTCCTTGAGTTTGTTTGGGTTTGTTTGGGTTCAAAATTTGAAAAAAAAGGGAGTGATTGCAACGAAAGTGAAACGTAACCCCCCCCCCCTCCTTCCTCGGTTCCTACTGAACCGAAAAAATAATAACGTTTAATAAATTATACACTTTTCGTAACTTATTCGACTTATTTATTATAAATAACCCAAATTTTCATATTACTGTCGTTAATATGGACCATCCTGATAAAAATAAATACGGCACAGCCGTTACTCAAAAAAGAAACGTAAGACAAAATTGAATAAAAATTCTAAACATAAAACAAAAAATTGAAGTATAAAAAGTGATAACAATAACGATCAATAATGATGAAATAAATTTTCAGAAATTATTATTTATCGTTATTATTTAATTAATGATAATAAATGTTATTTATATTATTATACGAAAAATTATGATTGCTTGTGAAAAATAATTTTCTATAAATATTACTATAACAGATATTATTATTATTATTACATTTTTTAATAATCATACAAGAATTTATTACAATAATTAAATGATAGTTACGAGAAATGTTAACAATAGTTGATAATCGTAATACCTATAATAACAATAGTTATCATTATTATTGTTTATTATTATTATCATTACTAATAAATGACTCGTTCATTTACAATCAATCAAAAAAATAATATAAATAATAATAATAAATTAATGTGTGAATCCTTGACAATAATAATACTTATTATTATTATTGTTCATTATTATTATTATTATTATTACTAATAAATGCCTCGTTAATTTATAATAAGTTCATAAAATAATATAAATAATAATGATAAATGAATATGTGAGTCCTTGACAATAATAATAATATTAACGAGTATAACAAAAGTGATTTCCATACGAACAATAATGCGGTCGATTGTAATAACAGCGAAGAGCGTGGTTAACGTCATAATCACTGCGATAGCTATAATAGAGAGCAGTGTGCGTGTAAGAGGGAGAAAGGGAGGGAGAGAGAGGGATAGTGAGGGCAGGAGAGGAGAGCAGAGACCTCGTGTGTAATTTTACTCTATAGGACACGTAGACGGTGAAGGCTCGACTGTTTGCTGTATAACGTTAAGTCTCGCGGTTGATGCAACGAAAAGTCTCGGTTGCGCACGACGAATATCGGACGATTATGTGGAGCGCCACATGGCGCGGAGCCTCGAGGCTTTACAAGCCCTCTTCAGCTTTCGTCTTAACGAGTAGCGAAAAGTCTCTTTTTCGAGATCCGATTGCGGTATCGGTGTGCCAGGAGTTTATCGATTGGAGTTAAAAAAAATTTTTTTGTTTTTGTTTATATCCTTGAAATGAATTTTTAATTTCCGACTTGGTCGACTTTTTTTCGTTCGAAAAAGATTTTTGTACTTTGGGCCTGTAGCACATAAATGGGGTATAATATTTTTTTTATTTTGAAAAAACGATCTCGAAAAACGTGCTTGGTTTCGAATTTGTTTATGAATTATTTGAAAACATGTTAACTCGAATAATTGAAAAGAAAAGTTTTTGTTTTTTTTTCTTTTGCGGTTAAAAATGGATTTTTTAATTTTTGGGTTGCAGCTGACGAATTGATTTTCAAATTTTTAAATTGAAGATGAAGAATTGATTTTTAATTTTTTTGTTGCTGGAGAAGAATTGATTTTTCAATTTTTCGAGTTGTAATTGGAAAACTGATTTTTAAACCGATTAACTGCAGCTGAAAAATTGATTTTTCAAATTTTAAGTTGCTGGTGTAGAATTGATTTTCAAATTTTTCAATAGCAGCTGAAAAATTGATTTTTCAATTTTTAAGTTGCTATCGTAAAACTGATTTTCAAATTTTTGAATTGCTGATGAAGAATTGATTTTTCAATTTTCGAATTGCAATTGGAAAATTGATTTTTCAACCGTTCAATTGCAGCTGAAATATTGATTTTTCAATTTTTTTAATTGCATTTCCAAAGTTCAATTACAATTCAACTTTTCGCGTGATTTTTTTGTACATTGAACAGAAATACGTGATTGCTGATAAGAAAATCCTCATAATTCGAATTTATTACAAAGACACAGAAGTTATACATATATTTCCAAGAATAATTATTAAATAATTAATTAATAATAATTTGCATCAAATCCACGTTTCTACGAATGTTATTTCGACGATCCAATGATCGAGTTAAAAATCATCATCCGGAAGCCACAATCTTTTTCCGATGAGATCCATCGTTTCGATAATTATGATTACGATAAGATATACGAGATAAGAAAGTTCTTCAAAAAGTCACGATTCCCAAAATCGATTAATTTTACGACAAATCGTTATCTCGACGATGAAGATTATTTTGGCAAAAATCGATATCTGAACAATTCCACCTTACGAATAATCGATCACCCAACGATCCGATAGACTCTTTCACCCAAAAATCCTCATTGTCATCACTCAATCGTTCCCCCAGAAAATCCCCATTTCGATTTCCCTAAACTTCCGTATTCCCATTCAAAAAAATCTTTTATCCAATACTGTCGCACCAAAAAATTCAACCTCGTATCCAAAATCCCCTAGATCCATAGAAAAAACCATAGACACCTCAAAAACCATGCAAAACCCCAAACTCAAAAACTTTCTCCTTCCAAAAAAAAAAAAACAA